>JAULBW010046448.1:0-182722 GCA_032358265.1 Vaucheria bursata
ACAAATCAGCGAATGGGAATGAGGCTAGTCATCAAGTTCAAGCTGGTCATCAATTATTCTTTTATATATTTCATCTTTCTGCTTTCTTGTCATTAGTGGAAACACACAAATATATACACATAAGTCAATAAACTTGCATTTAATTATTTCTCTTGTTCCTTCTATTGCTGTAATCCATCTTCTTTGTTCCAATCTTGTTTCTTGACCCTTTTTCCTATCTTTTGCAAGTCTTGACACCATGCAATCACCGATGAACTGATTTCAAAAATTTGAGTAGGCATAAAGTAAAAAATACAATCAATTTCAAAATACTCAGGGCAATTAGATCAAGTAAAAAAATATACTCCTTAAATGTAACTAAAAAGAGCTGTGCAAAAGCTTGGTACTACTAAAGGAATGATTATAGAACCATATTTTTGACTAAGAATAAAAGACAAATCGTGATGAAACATTCAAAATCAATGTTACATCTAAGTCGGGCTTGGATGTAAATAATATAACCCATTTACCTAAATCCAAACCATCTATTGCTGGGTGAATGGAGAAGCTAAGCTAAGGGCTAGTAAAAGCTGCTTCTAGTGGATTTTCAGTACCCTGGCCAAATAACTAATTTGAATATTTCCTACTTTGGTACTAGGAATCTGGGTATGTGAGAAGTGCCTGCATAGTCCATTGAAAGGGCTGGAATATGTGATTTCTAACTGTCAGTGCTAAGTAGAAATAACATTAGCTTTGTTGGTCAACCCCATTAAAAATTGATCATATAGATTTAAAATATGACCTAGGTCTGAGAGATTGAATGCCAAAGATAAATCGATAAATTGTGAACTGTGGTCATTTCAGAACAGCAAAATATTTTTATGTAATTGATTAATTGATGATGACATTAAATGGAAGTGAATTTTTTCAAAGTGCTCAATCTCTGTGAAGCATGTATGACTTGATACGGTTAACAGAGATACCATGAGACAGGAGTGGTTTAAGCTGCTAAATCATCAAAAAAGTATTAGGTTCAAACATTTACTTTTACGCTGGACTTTTACAATACTAGATATGCCATGACATTTTGATACAAAACTGAATAAGAGAGTACAAGCAGTATTGAAAACATTTTCAAATTTTGTATTTTTTCGAGATGACAGAAGATTTTATATAAAATGATAAGATGCCTGTTAAAACCTCTTATCGAACCAAACGAATTAGTGCGAACGTTTTACTCTAGCGATGAGCGAGACAAGACAAGACAAAATACGCAAAAATCATGATGTATTGTTAACTGCAGGGCAATAACTCAAAAAGCTTGACCTACTTAATCAGAAGTAAGACTTCCGATCACTTGGAATACAAATATTGTCGGAAATTGACTATAATCAAATAGCACCGTATTTATTCATTAATGGACGCAGCGATCCTAAACACGGTGCCAATGCATTGGCATCTTAATCTGGAATTTATAGATAATAAATGCAATTGCTTAATTTTTTTACATTAACCAAAAGATGGCACAAAGGTTATTGGAGAGGGGGGGGAGGCATGTTAAAGATTTTATGGTTGCTTCGTAAAAGGACCAGTTTAATTCGCAAGATGCAGATGTTAAAAGAAGAAAATTATCATTGTTACTGAGGGTTGAAAGAAAGTAGAAAAATCTCTAGACTGCGCAGTGTTGATGATTTGAAGCTGTATAGTAAATATTGTCGTGAGAGACAATTGGATGCTTATTTAGCATGTTGATTTTCCCTGTGGTCATCATTATAGATACTACAGTAACATAATAATTGCCCATTTAACGTACGTTATTAACTGTTCAACTACTCTAATTGGACGATGATTTTGATTTTATAGCTAACGTTTGAGAGGTATTCGAACGTTCTTTTACGTGGTTATGTTTGATTCACTTCCACTTCTCTACGTCTTCGCACAATAGAAATTACTAGAAAAATCCAATTTTTCTGGATTACCACCACACAGAAATATTTGGACTTATTGGAGCGAAATTTCGCTCTTTCGTGTTGGCATACTGGTTTCATTACTCGTTAATGCAGCTATTGCTTTAAAGCTTCCTCTGAAATCTTCATCATTTCCAATGCCGGTTGAGGATGCTTTATTCAAGGCCGTAGAAAGTATGAATCCTACATTTAAAAAAATGTAGTATTTTAAGGAAGGCTATCATCGATTACTATGATTAACTTATTTTGAAGAATTTTTAAAAAGTTTCCAGGCAAAAAGTAAAATTTCCCATAAATATCATTTGAATTGAAAAGATCTTGTTTCAGGTTATATTCTATTTCCATTAGCATGGGAATTTTAGTAATACCGTGTCAACGTTATAGAAAATGCCTCCTTCAATGCGATTATTGGTTGAGTTTAATTTTATTACCATAATTATCCGTGCACTTATCTGTAGTCGTGAGAATCTGCTGCATTCGGTCCAAATTTTTTCATGCAGAAGTTCTCTTTCATTGCAAAAACTTATTTGTCATTTACAGTTATATTTAAATGGGCAAGATTATTTCTACCATTGGAGTAAATTATTTTGCACCAGAATTTAATTTAAGATGAATCTTAATTACAAAATATGAACAAATCGCCTTCAAAAATAGTCGTTTGTCAGCACAATATTTTTTGCCATTCTCTTCTTGGATGTATTTAAATGTATCCTGATCTTGGTAACACTATAATATAAGCCTGTACCGAAAGTATGCGAACTTTTTACATTCCAAAAAAACTGTTCTAAGGGTAGATTTTTTGGCAAAAATGCTTATAAGCTGAAAAGTTTCTAATGTGTTTCGTTGTCATTTCAACTATTTCTTAGTAAATCATCTGTTCTAATGAAATCAAAATATTGCTCAAAATTTGAAAATGATTCAGGACTGTTAGTAAACCAAATTTTCACCCGTATGAATTTTTACTTTCATGGAATACATGCAGCGAACTTTGGATACAATACATTTGCCATGGCTACAAAATTAATTTGTTATATCCGAAGTATGAAATATTTGAAATGATTCCATTATGCAGGTCATCAGGCAGATACAGGAAAGCCTTGGGGTCGATTTTTAGATAGTGGTACCGGAACGCATTCTCTTAGGTGGGTCAACAATTTGTTTACAAATGGATGGACAGCAGTAACCGCGGATGCTAAATTTGCAGCAAATATGCAGAATGAACTCAAACTCACTGACTCACTAAAATCCCAGGAAAGTAAGCTATGGTGAAATTTAGGTGAAAGTTTATAGTAGGCCTCAAAGTATTTATTATTTAAATCCTCTAAAATTATTTTAAAATGTAAATTTAAAAAAATGAACTTCTTACAAGCAAAATAGAGGCAACACATGTGTTCAACTTTCTTCCAAATCTTTTTTCATTAGTAATTTTTGTATTATCTGTAAAATTGTTCTCTTCGTTTAGTGGCCTAACGTTTCTTCATATAATTGAATATTTTTATATTTACTACTTTTATTTTGGTATAATGTTGAATAAACTTCCAAAAAGATATTGGATGTATAAATGTATTCATATTTGTTTGTTTTTGTATTTGATTATGTCATGTTTACTGAATGTGTTCATTTTTATAACTATATCTCTATATTTCAACACCTTTGTCAAAAGTTTTGTTTCTTTCGAATTACAAGAATATTGTGGTTAAAATGATTTACTTGCAGATAGACACTCTTGATGAATGATGAAATTTGCAGTAGCTCACCATTGTGTAACTATAATTTAAAATTTTTTCTCTCTTTTTACAGCTTTTGAGACTGAAGGTTTTTTCAATAGTTTTTTTTAAATAATATTATCTACGGCAGACCACAAAAGAATTTCATGTTTTTTATTCATCAGTTTTTATATTCCAAATTTTCAAAAAACATGCCTGCCGATGATAAAGTCATATTTTTTTCTTCATCAATGAGCATCAAGGATCTTTTGCCAAAAGTATTCATCTTGAAGTGCTGGCATTGTTTGCACCAAAGTTGCGCAATTGTGACTCTGATTTGCTGAATGGTCGATAATAATCATTTTCAAATTTTCTATTTGTATTGTTTTGATTTAGATTATAATAGGAAATTGGCAGGATCCTGAGTTTCTGAGGGGGGAAATATATGATACTATTTTAGCAGATTATTTAATAGGAGCTATAGACGGATTTAGCCCCTATTTTCAGGTAACCAAATAAAAATATTTTACCTCTTTCACATCTGCTACATGACTAGTAATGACTGGCTATTTTTAATCAATCTACCATATAGATATAACTTTAAATAGCAATTATTTTTGTCCTGCCTTCGGCACACAATTGTATTTAGCGCTTTTTATAGCCTGCCAATCATACATAGTTATAGCTAGCCTCCTTTTTTAAGTAGCTAGCGCTAAAAGCAGCTAGCGATGAAGTTTCTATGCTGCATGTAAATTATTTGTGTACTCATCTGCATTTATGTTGATGTATTTTTATTTCTATTGGCTACATAAAAACACATTTATCTTCAATTCCATACCTTACCAAGATTGCTGCATTTGACCGATCATTAGCTTTGAATAAGATGTCTTAGTTATGTGCATAAACTTCGGACATAATAAATTTGCTATCAACGAATTTTCACTTATATCGAATAAGCAGAAATGTCATGTCTTGCCACTTCACTGCAGATTTTCGGATATAACGAATGAATTCAGTGATTTTGACTGATTCATTAAACCCAAAGTTTCCTTGAATCACTTGTTTTATGGTGTATGAATCCATTTTATTATCATTATTTGAATGTATAGGATGAAATTATCGGTCGATTGAAAGAGCATTTGTCCCAAAGCGGGACTTTATATATTATAGGAATGGAACCAGTGCCAGATGTGGTCTGTGAACCTGGAAGTATTATATCTGAGGTGCTTATACAGAATTTAATTATTTTTTGTTAAATACATAATTGTTAGTGATGATGAAAAACAAAAACCGATATTTTAAAGAATTCTGATTTTCGGAACTTTGCCATTCATACAAATTCATCAGAATACTTAGACATTTTAAAAATATACCTTACATTTGCTAGTATACACAAAGAGAATGTAGAGCTGCATACTCAGTGTAAGTTATCTGTATGCAATGTAGTTTTATCAGGATTTGGACTGAACTGCACCAGTGATCTCCTTGTATAGTTCCGATAATGTAAAACTCAATCATTCTTTTTTGCTCTTGGAACCTCTATTTATAATTATTCTTATCATCTAGGAAAAAGATGCAAACTGCAACAATGAGATGAGAATAGGAAATATAAATTAGAATTTATGACAAAATTATAAAATGTGGTACTACTAGAAGTTTTTTATATAAGTTTCTTGTGGCCCTCGTGTCAAGAAATTGATATCAATCACGTATTACTTTACTCTAAAATATTTTTTAATCATATGAATGATTTTAGGGGCGCCGCTAAGAGATTTGCTTATATGGATTCAGACTTGTATAGTATTCAATCCAGTATGTTACTAATTACTGAACATGTAGTCAAAGAATATTTATTAAAAAATTCAAGTTAAAGTAAAATTTTGTACTCCAATTTATAATATCAATTTATCTTTTCCTATCTTCTCTCTGCATCACTGTGTAATCAAAGCTACTAATTATGATGTCATTTATAATTTGATATATCCGATTGTAATCGAGTATAGGCGAATTGGTATATTATGCTCTCTGTTTAGGTTGTTCGTTTAAGAGATGCATGCATATTGCTCGCTGGACATAGACCCTATCGAGAGTTTCCGGTTGACTGGGTTGAACGACAACTTAGGAAAAACAACTTTCATATAACGTGTTCAAAACGCATGCCAATATTGCACAGGTAATTTATACATATGTATATAGTATATAGCAAACTTTAGATATGACAAGTTTTCTATTTTTGTAGTAATTAAGAATATCAGCAGAGAAGTATCCTTGCATAAATATCATTGAAAATTTGCATATTTATTCAATTTGACATCATTGATAGATCAATTATTTTTGATTTTGCATGACTGCATTGTACATCAAGAATTCTAGCCGATGATTACAATTTCAGCAGCAGTGTTTGAAAATTGTTTGCGTATTTTACATTACATTAAGAAGAAAAAAGCAAACTGGGTCAAAATTAAGAGAATTTATTTCAAACTGTTTACTGATAAGAAAAAGAGATTGGGTATATTGGATATTTGCTATCTTTTTTATGTGAACTATGGACGTATTGATTCGTGATGAATTTTTGAATCCGAACTGTTTATTGAGCTGTGAACTGAAAAGAAAATATCTATTTTTTTAATTTCATGACTCACCGTTATAAATACAGTCCTTTTTGTATTTATGAGTAATAGCAATTTTCTGCAAAGCAGATCTTCCTCTCTTCAGTTTGTGCTGAATCTCCAACAAAAAGATGTCGCTGAATAGTATTTTGATAAAAGTAAATTTTTAAAACTTGACACTTTAGTATTTTCAAATGCTTTTATTTTCATCATTTTGTTGAATTTTGTTTTGAACATTTTTTCTGTAAGACCACAGTAAAACCTTTGAGAATGGACACCTTGTATCTCAATACTCTCATTAATCTGGACAGCTGATAAGACAACTTTTCTCTTATACTGTATTTGTCCCTTGTATATCTGAATACCTTGTTTAGTTGGACATTTGGCCACTTGACGATGAAGTAGTCAACTTTGGTGGTTTCAATGTATGAAAATCCAGTTATTGAGTAATAAGATTAAAATAGTAAAATCTACATCTGTTTGGTTCTTTTTCGCATATGCAAGGAAATTATGTACTTGTAAATTGATGTACTATATTGGAATAGTAAAAAACTACAAGTATATTTGCTAATAATTGTTCTTTGGATTTTTCAGTGAAGGAAGCATTTTTCGCCAACTTGAAGTAGCATCTCGTAAGCTTCCCTACTTTAAAAACAGGTCAGTTTTGGGTGAAAATGCAAAATAAGCCACTGTACAATTTTAAATATCTTTGGGTCTTTCAAAAATTATTCTGAAACTTGTCTTTTCCATCAAAAAGGCGCTATATATGCTATGAAATGAAAGTCACCAATGATTTTTATTTGTTTCTATCTTCTTTCCTGGTGATGTACTGTTCCTTTAAATTCTTTTCTTTGTTTACTATGACTAATTCTCTGTGCTCATCCAGTTTTGAATATCATGATAAATATTTAATGGCAATTAAAATAATAGAACAGCGCTATATTTTTAAAAAATGTACTAAAAAAATATATTGAAAACATATATTTCAGTAACAAGCCTTCTGAAGTATAACATAATTTTTATGGGATGTATTTTTGCTTCAATTTACATAAGTTTTATTTCTATACTAACATAAATATGTTAAGATAAGCTAAAGTTCAATATTTGTGTTTGATCATTTTTTCCTTCTAAAAATTCTCATGTTCCTGATGCTCACTGAGTCCATCCATTACTTGAAATTATTTATGCCTAATACTTTATTTAATTCAGATATTTTTGTAGAGAATTTTTTGTTTACTTGCAAACTACGTTTTGAAAAAAATTTAATGAGTATAGCTCTCATGAAAATAGCCAAGTTTATTTTTGAAATGGACGGTTTTCTTACAGAGAGCTTGCTGCTGTAATGGGACGTCATATCGCTGATTTAGAAAAGAGGTAAAAAATATTTGAAAATATGCAATACTTTTCCAATATGTACTTCTACAATTTTAAGGTAGCTATCGTACGTTTGCATGTAATACGAATAGGTCAACTACGCTGAAATTCACTCAGCGCATAGGTTTTTAAATAATTTGTCCTTATGTACCCCCAGTTGTGAGATATTTTTCTTCTTTATATATTCAGTTAGAAAGTTGGTTAGCACATCCCTATGAAGAGATGGATGAATACCAATTTTACTGCAGTACATTTGGATATGACGAATTTTCGCTTATAACGAAGAAATGAAAAGTCATATTACACAAAGCCTTTTTGATATATTAAGGATATATTGAATTCATTCAGTGGTCCCAAAAAGTTTTGCTATAGATACTTGTTTTATTTTCATAAAAATTCATTGAATTAGCCTAATTGCACCAAAGTTCACGAATCACAGAAAAAACACTAAAATATTATCCAATAAAATAAATTACTTCAATTCACTAGTAGACCAAGAACTCAGTATTATTTTCACAAACAAAATTTCCGATAAAAGAAGCATTTATGAGAATTTGAAGGGATAAGCATGTACTTTGACTACTTTTCACCTCACAAAGATCATTTGTATTAAAACTTCAAACTTTAAAATAATTTCGAAAGGATTAAATTATGACCTCCATCGAACATAGCCGAAATATTGAAGAATAATGCCATAGGAAACAAAATCCTCATTTGAAAAATTTGTTTGTATAATTATTCACTTCTTGTTCATAATAAAAGAATTTATTAAAATCTTTTGATGGGTTCGTTTAAATGTGTCGCCGAATTTAAACTTTTTGACGATGTTGTTGCTTTGTTGTTAGAATTATTAAATATTCAGTATGAATTTTGTGCTGTAGGATTAAAAAGACTTGCATCTCTGCTCCCAACAATCGAATACAGCTGGGTTTTGACTATGTGATTGCTGCTGAACTTGTGCAGTTTTCTGATATGAACATAAAGGTGGATACAAGCGACTAAGGCCGGTTATTTGGCTTTTTATTTTTCAAAAGTGAATATTTAGATACCGCACTTAAAACATTTATCTAATTCTACTATTGTGAACAATTTTTCTGTTTTTTTTTTATTTTTGAAATTTTGAAAATGGTTGTTACAAAAGAGAATAAAAATCAGTCACTTCTGTATTTTATAGAGCAAGAATAGCTAATGATAAGTTTGTCTAATTGAAGATTGTATATTAGAAGGAATTTTAGTAAGTAAAAAAATATAAAATAAATATCCCTTTTAATTTACTAAATTTGGTAAAATCTTACAGAATATTAATATTTTTTCCTCTGAAATATGGATATTTTAGTATTTTTTAAGCCAAGTTTGACCTTAGCTATTCGGTTTTGGCTAGTAGTATTAAATGATTAAAATGTTAATCATTAAGCGATTCTAAAACATGTAACAAAATTCCTATATGCATCGCCGTGGGGCTATTAGGAATCATCCCCACTGTTGAAAGTATCAATATTTAATAATTTGAAAGAATCATATTACTGAAAAGTTCTTGCTGTTGAAAAAGAAAAATATTGACCATCTCGTTGGTGATGCAAAATATCGGTCATCCCACGGTGGTGCAACTATAAAAATTTGGCATAATATTGGAGCATAACTGGACAAATGAATTTCAGTCTTTTCCAGAACAGGTCGAAATTTGTGAGCAGAGTCATTTTCATAATTATCCTTGTAAAACTTTTTATTAATCATGCCCATTTTAAAACAATGGGACATAAAATTTCTTGCAATTGCCAAGTTAAATCCTCATGCAAAAAAATCTGAAACTAGACTTGACACCGTACGACTTTTCGCCTGCTTGGAAGTGAAAATTTTTGAACCCAAATTAATTCATTTACATAAACACAGATGCGGATATTAATTCAGTGAAGTCTGTAAAGTCAAACAACTCTATATCCCGAACACCTGTATGTAGGACTACATTTAGAATATGCACTCCTTACTTAGTTCTCATGAACCTCTTTAATGTGAACACACTCACTTGCAAGATGAACACGTTTACATAAATACTAAAAAATCGGCTAGACTTTTTATATTGTAGAATAGCTAGATGAATAATGTCATGCAATTACAATTCATCGAGCACAGATGATCCACTGGCAAATAATAAAAGATAGGATATTACGATATGTTATTAATTAAGGATATGAAAGTGTGTCCAACAATTAGGAATAGTTGGAAAAATGAGATTTTTACGAAAAAAACAGTAAGATTTGCAAGATAAGTTGGATGAAGCTGAAGAAGAGGAATCAGTTACTTAGTCAATGCTAAAACCATACTTCAATATGGTAGAGAAGTATTGATACAAAGATACTAGATTAATTGACCTCTATGATATTTTAAGAAACAAGATAGAAACTATATGATGATCAAAATCCAGGCAAGCATCCATTTCTGATTAATTTATTGAAAAGAGTATAAGATTGTCCAAAAGCTTTGTAACCCTTTTAGATGTATGCATATAAAACATATTTAAATCTGATCGACACTTTTCAATACACTACATATAGAAATAAATTAATAATTAAAACCTCAACCCATGCACCTACTTAAACTGAACAGTTTGTCTTCCACTGCGGAGCGTTTGATATAATAGATTTTACTCTATTAGATACAGATATAGAAACTAATATAAATCTAACAATACTTGTCATAAGTTAATAGTAAACTACAAAAATAGTAATATTAAAGAATACTATGTTGGGAGAGTAATCATTGCAATTGATTATAACTCTTTTGTTGATGCATAAAAAAAGATGCATAGTAATACTATTCAGTTTTTCCAAAGTCTGTAACACAAGATGTCATATGGTATGTCACTGTACAATGCAAGAATAAATGAGTTTTTTGTACAGAGCAGCTAGAGTGATGCTACAAGAAAATTCAAGTTTAATGAAAGCCAATACAGTATGTCCTAAATAGTAAGTGAATAATTTGCACAGTAATTGTCTTCAATCAAAGGAAAATCAGCTGTTAGCAGATTACACTCTACCATTTTCAGAACTGTGCAGTGCAAATTGGAAAAAACCCACTCTACTTATATTTTTGAATAAAAACGTAAGGCTGATGATACAAGCAAGTTTGGATTATTTTTTATTTTGTTGCCAAAGCAATTTTTAAATGATAATTTAATCTTTATAACAGGTGTTTTACACTTTTTTTTAAAACTTGACAAAAAATCACTCCAACTTGCCTGCCCTGATGATCCGAGTACTTTGAAATGTGCTTCTATCATTTAATTACTGGAAAAAAATACATTGACTTTTTATAATTTAGATTTGCTTTGGGAAAATGGTAGGGCTCTTAGCAATTATTATGATTATAGTGGTTTAAAGGAAACAAAGATTACTGCAGTTTTACCCCCTGTTTTATAGTTACATACTGCTAAGTAACATCATTCACTTATCTCATTTGTTTTATAATTAGTTTTGTAATAAATTTCAATATTCGATACTTTAAGTTCGCAGTTTTTGATTTTAATTCGTCCAAATGTTTTCTTGTTTGAATTTAAACTTACGAAATATAGATAAGTTATCTCAAATTGGGACTGTTTAATTTAAAATTAGTCAAGTGATTCTATGATTCACTGGCACTATTGAATCGATGGCAGTTTATTTTAAGTTGAGGATTGATAGATAAATAGTGTTCATAAGTACTCAATAATTTTTTACCAGCAACAAATCAAATTCACCGAATCACAAAAAATATTATAAAATTCAAACATAACGCGTACGCACTATGTTGGGGAAAATGTGGTATAAAGTGTTCAGAAAACTATGTGCCATCAATTTCATTTTCGTCGATAAAAACAGGTCTCTTTCTGCGAGTGTTGTATTACTTCTAAGCCAGTTGAAACTCTGAAGAATTATTATGCGACTCATTACTCACAATGTAATGCGATGTAATATAAAAGGAGTTAAAGATGGCTTTCCGATGCAAATAGATGCAAAGGAAGTGAAGATTATAGAAAGTCCTTTTCGCGAAGACTACATGAGGGAAATCGTATCTAATATTGAATGGTTTGCGTTAAGAAAAGCCATTGAGCAGGTGTGAATTTTTGGAAAGTATGTTATTACTCGAACTTATCATTCTACCCTTGACTGTTGGAAATATATTTTAAAAATTTCTACCTAAAAAATGCTTCAATTTTTCGTTTTAATGGCTTAAATAGGATTTGATTTACCTTTTTTCGACTAATTAAGACATATCTGGTTTAAGTTTGACTTATCTGCATAGATTGAGCTAATTATGCATTAGACATAATATTTTATAATTGAAACGATTGTATTGACTGCCATCAAGTTGAATCGAATATGACTTCTCTGATAAATAGCTATAATAATTGTGGCTAAAAAACGTGGATGGTAGATAAATAAAAATACAGCCGACTCAACTTTTGAAGTGTGCATTTTTGTGGTATTTATGAAGAGTTTGCCTACTTATCAATGAATAAGCCAGTTTGAGAAATGAAGTAAATCAAACTTAGCAAATACTTATTCAATAAATAGAGATAAGCTCCAGTATTTTCTGGGTATAAATAATTAAAAGTTCTGTTGCAAAATTTTGGTCGCTTTTTTTGATAAACTGGACTTCATCCAACACAAATGTTCTGTACTCCGGAGCATTGAATTAGTTGAAGTCAAATATTAATTTAGCTTTTTTGAAAATTCTTCAATGGATGCCATGAACGTATGCAAGACTTCTTCATGTTGGACCATATATTATATCCATGGGTTATCATCCTAATGGCATAGAAAATTTTTGCAAAATCTTCCAAATATCATCTATGTAAATCATTATTAATCATAATTGTTTATTATGAGGCTAGTTTAAGCTTCTGCATATTATGCCTTTTTGTGTTTTCGGGCACCTTACTTGACCGTCAAATATAGAAAGTCTGTCGGGACCACCAAAATATTCATTACATCTGAAAATCTGAATTTGGACTTAGCACAATATGACTTTTTTAATTTATTTATTACAAGTAATAATTAGTCCAAAGTTGATTTATTCTATAAAAAGTTTACTGTACATAATATATTCAAAATCTAAATATTTTCTTATCAGAGCCTATCTCTTTCTGAAGGTTGGGTTACCGAAAGCAATGTTACCAGAAGATATATCGTCAGAAATGCTTAACGATATAGAGTTCTTACGCGCATTACAGCGATTAATTATGGACGTGCGGATAATAGAAGGCAGCCTGATTTGCCCTGAATCGGGTCGTAAATTTCCTATATCCGACGGCATTGTAAATATGATGCTGTCAGAAGACGAATGTGCACGCGATGATAAGTAAAATGACCTATTAGTTAGTATTTTGGAATTTAGAATGGTCATTGAAGTTTTTTAGTTATTTTCTTTAAGTTAATATATGTATTCTATATGAAACTGTCAATTACACAAAAAATTATCAATTAATCGAATAAATTGGATTAGAGGTATCAATATGCCCCAGCAAACGGAGTTGATGTATACTATTGTTAGATAACCACTCCACTATATAGTTCACCCCTGTTTTAAAGAATTAACAGGGTAAATATACATATTGAATCTCTAGAAAAGGTCACAGACAAAATAAAGGATTTTAAGAACAATAAATTAGCATAAAAGGTTATGAATGTATAAAAGCATACCTCGGTAACTTTTAATCTCAAAATGCATCTCAACATTGTTGAGAGCCCAATTTCAGTCAGATATCTGAAAATTTAACGAGGATTCGTAATAAGTTAGCAGTCTCAATTGCACATTCATGCTTTCTTATCAAGATAAAGTGAAAATATGAAGCAGGAATATTTCAAATGTATTATCTTTTTGTAATTGAAGAAGTAAACGAGTACATCACAGTATTAACCTGCAATCATGTATTTAAATAGTAATTGAGCCATTGAATGGTTTGCCAACCCTTACATGATAAATTATTTAATCAATAATTACCTGCGAGTGGCAATTGATTGAGTTAATAATAGCAGATTTCTAAAAATTTGAACTAATCAAATGCATGATTTTGTACAACCAGAGGCATACTTGCAATTATACACGATTTTGATTATATTAAATAATTTCCTTATTTTCTTGTACAAGTTTTTAAGGAAAGTCTATCAGGTTAAACCTGCTTGCAATTGAAGTATTTCTGCAAAGAAATTTGATGATAATTTTAAATTGAAGGCAGATTGTACAACAACAGAATATATGTAAGCATATTAAAGAATCATGGTTCTGAGTTCTTAAACTAAAAACTTCTAAATATAAAGTTTTTTCAAGTACTTTCAGCACTTATATTTGTGGGCCATTACTAATAGTGATTTTTCAATTGGGATTTAGAAAATATGGAAGTTAAAGTAAATGATGGATATAAAATGAATGGCTGGTGCAAGAGGTACTACTTTAAGCAATCCATGGTAAAAATGATATTATACTAATAAAAAGTTTGTGCTTGGGCAATCCAAATTAACCCTGACTTAGCTTTTTTAAGAGAGTAAAGATTGAATGAAGTTCACATAGGCATGCACAACTTGCAAGTCATCAAACATATAAGACATACCATGGGCTAGAAAATGGGACTACTTACAGTATGAAAACTTTTCAGAACTCTTTTAAGTTGACATCTATGGAATTCCACAGGTAAAACATTTTGTTTCATTTTTGCTTTGGTATCAAGAATTTTGAGCAAAATCAGCCTTTTTTCATACAAAAAATTTGGGTTTTTTATTTTTGTAGCATCTATATTATCCAATCATATCTTCCCAAAATAATAGTCTTTTTAGTCAACCAATCACATGATTTTATTTTTGATTACATATTTATACCGCCAAAAAATGGCTAGATAAAATTTTTTTCAATTTCCTAATCAATCGTAAATTTTTAATTTTTTTCGTTTGATATATTGTAATGTCAATGTCTGGGAAAGGAAAAGCTGGTCGAGGTGCAGGAAAGAAAGCTGTGAGCAAGTCTGTGAAAGCTGGTGAGTTATTTTGGAATGTGTATGGTCGGGATAGCGCTAACCCTGATTATTACATTCTGTGAAAAAATTCGTTCATTTTCATAACTGGGTGATATATTGCACTATAGGATTACAGTTTCCAGTTGGTCGTATCGGTCGCTTTTTGAAAGAAGGCCGATATGCGCAGCGCGTTGGCGCCGGAGCACCCGTTTACATGGCTGCCGTCATGGAATATCTTTGCGCAGAAATATTGGAACTTTCCGGTAATGCCGCAAGAGATAACAAGAAGTCTCGTATCATCCCTCGACATATTCAGCTTGCCGTAAGGAATGATGAAGAATTGAATAAACTGCTCGGCAAAGTGACAATCGCTGCTGGTGGTGTACTTCCTAATATTCATGCTGTATTGCTCCCCAAGAAAAGCGCCTCGAAAAAATCAGCTGGTTCTGCAACCATTAGCCAAGATTACTGTGAGTTTTTTAGATAATTTCATTAATCATAGGAGATTATCGCATCGCTTGAACAGAACTTCAAAACACTAGTTCACATTGTTAAATAATTTTATTATAATAATTTGAAAAACTCATCTCTTTCTGATAGCATACAACTTTCAAGTTGTAGACTTATTCCTATTTTCAAGTAATCTTTATTTTCTCTCTCTGTAGGAGTCAAGTTTAGAAATATAGCCATCGAGCTATGAGCAGCTTTTGTGGTATCCGGTGTATATATACACCACCTATGTCCAAGATTTTATGGTGTGGAATGAATTTGTACTGAGTAATCCTCTCTTCAATTTGCAGTACATGAGTGGCTCTAGTTATTGATAAATGTATATAGATTTTTTGCCTTATTCAGTGTATTATCGGCAGATGGACATATTGCTCTCTACAACAAAATATTGTATAGTAAATTCAACTTTCAGTGTGGATATTAATTTTTTCAATGTTGAATCTTCTCTATCCCAAGTAAATAATTGTGGTATTATTATGCTGTTAGAGGTTTGCTATTTATCCATGGTACAAGTGCAAATGTGTAAAATAAATTATAGATCAGAAATCAAGTTGTCACTTCAAAAAAATATTTCTGGCTGTTGGTTCATATTAGTGAAGGGTGGGTAGACATTTTTATTAGTGTCGATCAGATTTGCATTCGGATGAAGTGGAGCATTTACCATGAGATATATGGTATCAGTGACGAATAGGAATATTTCTTGGATGATGATCATATTTGACTGCCCTATACGATGTAGTGTACAGAATAGAAAATTGTGTAATTTTGGATTTAGAAAAAAGTTTTTGGTGTTCTGAAACTCTTCTTTCACCACTTTTCAATTCAAGATATTCTTACCAAATTTCGATGTAGAAATTGATATATAGTGTGCAAAATACCGATTGTTTATATTTATAATATATCTAAATGAATAATTATTATCAAATGATTCTCATATTATCCTGATTTGTAGTGTCCAAAATATTAAGACCATTTATCAAAGAATTGAGTATTTATAATCATCAATCATATTAGATACTAACCAAAATAAAATGTAAGTATATGAAAATATGAAGATGAAATTTGATACTCAGCTTTAAGTAGAGAGATATCAGTGTGCAACTGTGTTTGAACAATGGCTCTGGCTTGGATCATTTATTGATGTTATGTGGATTACAGTTCCTCTTTGAACATGAACCATATGCTGAAAATAGAAACTCAAGATGAACAACATTTAAACTTCAATGCTGCATTGATAATTTCAAAGAAAATGCGCAATTTCTTTAAATTTCTTGCTAGAAACTGTAGTATTATTAGATTACATTGAGATCTTTCTGCAGGTCACCAAGTTTCCTCCACATTTAAACTTCAATTTTGTGCCCAGTAAAGTTTCTCTCAATCAGAATATCGACACTCTGTATTTTTCGTGACCATTATTGCAGTCTTCAAAATGTGTTCAAGGAAGATGTTTGTTTGAATTAGTCTCCTGCAATTATGAACATAAAATACAGATCTATCAATGCTATTTTGACTGATAATTTTGACAATGCTAAGAAAACTAGTGCAGTTTAATCTTTCAATGTGGAATATTTAATGCAAACTTGCAATCAGCACAAACAGCAGAAAGCAGATAAACTTGTGTGATTTTCTAAATTGTAAATCAATAGCAGTTGATGTGGTTAGCAAGTGCAAATGAAAATTGGTCATTTTTTATGCAAACTTACATTCAGGTTCTGCTGCTTGGCAGGCTTTTGCTCGATTTTCTGATTCTTGCTCAAATAAAAAGGTCGACATCAAAACTTTGGATTTCTGAGAAATATTAACGCAACTTTTTGATTTTATAAATTTTTAATTTAATTACAACTAAGATTCTCGATCTTTTTACAGAATTCAGCATGAATGAAAAAAATTCAATGAATGGTTAACAGGGTGACTAAAAGTTATGCAGGAGGATAAATCATATTAGACCCCCTCTCTTCTCTATGGCTCTGCCATTGGTTAGTATTCAATTAAAATTGATGCACTACTAATTATCACAAAGATCAACATGTTGCCAGTATGTAGTCACAGTTCTTAGAAATGTAAGATGTAACATAAACACAAGAAATTTGTGACAAAATACATACATTATTATATCCTAAATTGTGTTGATAGAAGTGAGATAACTTTATCAACACAACAAAATATCATATACTTAAACTCCTTTTTATATTTTAAACCGAAACTTGTTACCATAATCAAAACTTTAACTTCAACATAGCATCATGAGAAATATACCACAGTTACAGAGCAGAATTCACTCTCTTAGGGGTTAATTTCTAACAACAATGCAGCTATGACACATAGATTACTCAGTAGAATTTCAAATTAATAACATGAATGCAGAACAGCATCTATACAGATGCCAAGTTTGATATTTCTCTTAGTAACAATATTTCTGTTTTTTACCAGTGATGAAGCCATCCCCTTAGATGGAAATGCACAAAGGGCAAATAATTTTAGAAAATGCAGAAATTAGGCTGTTTAATGTCATTGTGTTTTTGACCCCCTAAGCATTTTGCAGTGGACTATGGCAAGTCACGCTCATTTGCTAAAAGTAACGGCTGAAAGAACCATTTGATACTCTTCAAAATTAGATTATAATAAGGTCAAACCATATACTATTGTGACATTTTTTACTGAATGAATTATAGAGTTCTTGTTGGTATTATGAATAAATCAGGGATTGTTTAGTGACTTGTACTGTTAGCCACCACTGGTTTAAACTTACCATGAATAAAACTTGTTACCAACAAAGAAAATTCTACATATTTTTTAAATGACAGAGTTTTACCTTTTCTGCTGATTCTGTTGTACTAGCTACAAAATGCAAATATGAAAAACAAGCTGCAGAAATGAATTTCAGTCTTGAGTATTTTGCTCTATGGACTACCTTGCAATGGATGTAAAATGCACAATGTTTATCTTCATCAAGGTTCACATTTAAAAAAGTAACACTAAATTGCAATTAAAGATAGATAAATTCTGTTATGACGTTCATGTTTTGTAAAGATATCATGCAGCTTTTTTATCATTAGTATTTCAAAAACTGTTGATAGTATTTCTACATTATATATTAAGATAAACATTAAAATATTTAATGCATTAGCACTAACTCACAATTGATCCCTATAGCAGTACACAAATTTCATTATTACAATACACAACTCTGAGCCGACCAGTTTGTACCAGCAGTAAGCTGGATTAACGCTGGCTCTCTTTTTGAAACTGCATGAAAGGCCTCTTCAGATATTTTATAGTAATAATACAATTCAAGTTTTTTTCATTGCTTTAAGTGCATGATGTCAGTATCTAATCTATTACCTTGCAGTTCATTATGGAACCGTGATTCTTTTGTAGAGTTTTACAATTTGTGTACAATTCTTTCAAAGAGTCATACTTACAATATCTTTTGCAATGTGTTGCAAGATTCATTCTCGGCAACACATTAAGTAGGTTCTTATATACTAAATTAAGCGCGTAACTAACTTGTGTTTCTGGTTTACTTTGTACTGCTGAATATATACGTGAGATTTGGGAATTGGATCGTTACACATGAATGCAAGAGGAAAGTCTTGTACAAAATTGCATTGTAAAACAATAATCATCGATTGTACTCTTTTCATAAATATCATGAATAGGAGCAATTATCAGCAACAGAATATGCCAATATGATGTATTTTTAATTCTAGCTTAAAAAGAGATGCTAAACTATTTTGAATATTTTAGTAGTTTTGCCAAAAAATGGTCCTTCAAAATAAAAATGAACTTCCTATTAGGTGAAAAATCACTAAAGCATGTTTTTACGCTCTCATAGCCCTGTAAAGTGCTCTTTCATCCGCAACGCTATTATTGTTCTTAGAATATTAGCTTTCAACATATTTCTTTGAATGTTCTTAACATGTCTTTCACACTCTTACCTAATTTTTAGCATGAGAAATTTTTTACATTAAACTTCGTGCGCAACAAATAGCATTTAACGAGGATGCATTAAAAAGCCATATTGTATTAAGTTCAGCTTCAAATTTTCTGATGCAACGAGTTAATTTGATAATCCCAACCAACTCATCCTTCCCAATCCATCTGAATGTAGAAATCTAATATATAGATAATACTCATGCGGAACATACTTTTCTTAAAAAAAATTAAATGCTTTCACTGTAAAATGCTGTTTTGTTTTGAAGCCTTGCAGAAGCTTATGTGCATTCAATTTCAAAGTCATTTTAATTCATTTTTAGTACATCTAGGCATTTTCAAAGCTTACCCTGCCACAAAAAAGGTACCACCTCAGACAGCATAAAAAAGATAAATTTACCAATTGAACAATTAAGATGGGTATATTTTTAACACAAAAATGTAATTTTTCATGCAGCCTACTATTGAGGCAAAATCTTCATACAGAATAAAATAAAATTCTGCAATTCTAAAACAATGAAAACGATAAAATAAATTTATAGTTCAACCTGCTACCACTCTGTACACCACTTCATGACCTCCAGAGGGCACGAAATTTCTCCATTTTTAAGACCTGCCACAAGAGTTTTTTCTGGTACAGACATCCGAACTTTTTCGACCAATAATATGCCCCGATCATTACTTATACTGCTTAGTAGCCCTGCATCATACAGGCGGGAAAATGCATAGCTAGTAGCCTCACGCGTTAAGTTGGCTATCTTAAAGCCCTCGCAACCTTGAAGCTCAATGTATTCGTCATACACGTCTACGCACGATAGAAAAAAGTGTGCGAACAAAAAGAGTAGCAATCAAAATGGTATCAGTAAAATTCACAGAAAAAAGGTGTAAATACTAAAAAAACACTAAATCATGAAATGCGCTCACTTTTAATCTAAATCGAGTTTTTTCTGAAATTTTAATATTTTACTGAGCACAAGCAAGTTTTCATTCAATCATCTATATCTAGATATTTAAAAAACTCCATTTGATTATTCAGAACCTGAAATCTGATACTTCAGCAAGATGGATGCTTAGACCCACAAAAATTACTAATTTTAAAAAATATTTTAGTAGTCAGTAGTACCTTCTTATTAAAAATATAGCTTAAGCAAATTCGCATTCACAGTTGCGCAAAAACTATCAACTTACGAAAAAATCACTTAATTCTTTATCTATATCAATAAATCTTCACTACATTGAATATATCTATTTGCGAAATCATCAACTTAGCATTTGTCACATGGAAATTTACACTGACGTTAAATTTTACTACAGTATGCATAAAAGTGCCTAAAAATCTTAATTTGTTTTTACTTGTGCTTTTTAGTAGTTGATAGTTGCCTTCCAAATATAAATATGAATCGGGCAGAAGAAGATTTCACATTTACAGATGAGTAATACAAAGGCTTACCATTTTAATAAGCATAATGGTGAAATTAAACACGGAATGTGCAAATGACAAAAATGATTTTTCGAAATTGTTCTATATTGATATATGTATATTATACTGCGAAGGAATTCATCAATGGGCCACAACAAACAATTATTAGCTAGTGTTTTTTTCAGTTAGTACTTGTAGACATACAGGAAAATCAATCAATTGAATTTTAGAATAATTTTTTCTTCGTTCTTTTTTCAGAAATTCCATTAAAGGAAAATTGAGCACAATTTAAAAAAAATACCTTGAAACGTGTAAGATATCTTCTTTTTTCTTTCTAATCGTAACATGGATAACAGAACTAACAGCTCTAACTGAGATAACGACTTAACCGCTTCAAGTTTGTAATCACAGGAGAGCATATTAGCAGCTATTCGAATAGAATGGGCAGTAAGATAAGGTGTTGAGCTCGTGACCTAAATAATAAGAAAGATATAAAACGAAGGGTTCCGTTTATGTTTGAATTGTTCTTTAGAAGTAAAAAAATTGTGTTTCAACATTTCTATCCTTGATAGCTGACTTGATCATGATGACTTTTCAGACATAAAAATTTTCTTAAATTCGGCTTTGAGCACTGCTATGAAGTAAAAAGCAAAAAAATAAAAACCAGTCTAAATACAATAACTTTTTAAGAAATTTTATTGGTTTTGAACTTTTTATACATTTATTTTTCGTGCATTCATGTGGTTCTAGATCTCAAATTTTTGACTTTGACCTTAGTGAGCCATATAAATTATCATCTCGTATCGAAATCATCATTAAAATATGTGGCGATAAGTTTAAACATAAATTTGGTATACTCATGTACCTATATCAAACATATATATATATATAAGATCGATATAAAAAATAAAGTCGATAATTAGTTTTCAGTGTATGCATGCAAGTATGAATACCGAAATTACCTCTAATAAAATAGCCGCATTCAGTACAGTACATATCCATCCATACGAACGACCCTTCGTTAGCCACATGCAGACATCATCCAAAATGTAATTGGCATTCTCTTCTTCCTTCGTGGTATCCTTCTCGAACAAAACTTCAACTCGCCGATTCCATTCATTTATTAGTTCAATGCCAATTTCATTAGAAGAAATGTATTTCTCAGTCAGCGGAATAGTGATTAAACCTGTTAGGGCCCGAATTGCATCTTCAGGGGAAGGAGGGAAGATATTTACCTTAAAAGAGAATATTTTTTCAGAGAAGCAATCACATTTAGAAAGCAAAAATTGACTTAGTAGTATTTTCAAAAATATGCGTATATAAATATTTGTCCAGGTGTCGCAAATTTCTCATGAATATCACAGTACTTAAGTTCCCTACTACATTTTTTAAAGTGAAATAAGATGTAAAAAATCACAATTTGCCAACGAGTCAAATTTATAGTTACACCTTAATCAGCATAAACAGAATAATTTCAACCAATAAAATATGGCGATGAACCTCTCAGATCTAATAGCGATTTCTGGAAAATGCTTGAAACTAATAACTAACGATACTATCAAGTGCTTATCGAAAGTTACTTCTTGGCACTTCATATATTTTTTAATTTAATACAGAAGACATGATATGCAGTGTCAATTACTTTAGTAAATCTCGATCCATTAACTGATGGCTAAAATTCCGCTAAATATTAATGCAAAAAAGGTCCAGCAGCAGGTTGGTATTGCTTTGAAATTAACTAGCATAATTGAATACCAATTTTTGTTTCATGCTTATATACTTCTCATAAGAAAATAATTTTGCCATTTTGAACTTTAATCCCATATTACATATATATATATATGCACATTAATATTTTCTATATGATTCGAATTTGTGCAAATTAGTTTAAAAATAAATTATTTAATAATTTTTTTCTGTAAATTCCAAAAAATTTCCTTTCATGAAAAATGTGATGTCGAAATTTTTGTCTTCTCTACTAAAACAAAAGCAATCAGAACTTAATTCGAATTTAATGCAATCACGGGCAGTGCTTAAAAGAACAATATCTATTTTCATAGTTAATTCATTCAAAAGAGGCACATTTCAAAATTATATAAATTTTGATATTTACTTTCAATACATGGAATACTTCGATGCACATTCGCATCGAGTAAACTACAGATATAACGGATAAATTCGTCATAATCTGAAGCTGAGCTTGATCACAATACGAATTTTTTTTATTTGTTCTAAGCGAAAATTTGTTATGAGCAAGTTTGTTGTAACCAAAGGTTACAATGAGTAAATAAAAACAATTAAATATAAGAAAATGGATCACCTGAGTTGATGTAAATCTAGATTTCAGCCTTGTTTCAAATAAATTTGTAACTGCCAAATTTGTAGATATACCTACTACGGATATGCACAGCGCTGGGTCTTGAGTTAAATCGACCAAAGCATATAAAAGTGATTGCCGTTGAAGCTTCACCTGTCCAGATTTTCCTGTTACAGATATTCGGAAGTAATATTCATATACAGCGAACTTCGGATATAAAGAATTCACGCATAACGAATTTTTGTTGATAAAGAGTAAATGAAAAAGTCATATAGTATATAGTTCAGCTTTGCAGTTCGGATATAACGAATTTATTCGGTAGTTCCAGCAAATTCGTTTTATCCGAGGTGAACTGTACAAAACAGTTTGAATGATCTGTCGCATAATGTATAATGAATCTACCACAATTCAAATCAGCTTGATAATGATCTATATACAAAAATTACACCAAGAAATACATCCGCGAGTAATACAATTCATCATGAAAATTTCCACAAACTCTATTTGATGTATTCACTATGATAAAAATTTTCACTTAAAGAAACTGTATGTGGGTAAATGTAATATCTACATGAAATATACAGCACTACATGATCGAAACTTTCTATAAATGTTTACATTGATGCTGACTAGTAGAGTATAAAACCTAGTATACTAGCCATTATAACAAATATTTATCTTTTTAAAAAATCTCTCAACCGAATGTCATAATGGCGAAAAGTTACTTCAACTTTATAAAAAACTCTGCAATTATGGCGCATCACTATCAGGGAGATTTAGAGCACTGCATTTACTTCACGAAATAAGTTCCGTAGACATGTCGAAAGATTCAAAAATTAGTGAATCAATATTACATGAAAATATTAACACGACACGCCAAATCGCACGAAGAAATTACCACAAATAAAAGTTTGAAAATTAATCGAATTCCGCAAAATCTTCACAGTATTCAATAAAAATAAACCAATCAAAACACATGCTGCAGAACATATTGTTCAAAAAATACAACTTCTAACTTCAACTGATTTTTATTGAAGATTTTTACTTATTATTGTAATATGGCACAAAAATATTCATGAAAATATTTGCAGAATGATTCCGTGACTTATTTGCATTAGTGTTTATTTAGTGCTCTTTGGCAAGCAGCTTATTGACAGGACAGAACCAAAAAGTAAATGAAAAAAATTTTCCTAAGCATGAATACTCACATGCTACTAAATCATGCAATGACTCAGAAAGAGAACTTAATAAAGAGTATCATCTTGAAATGTCAATAACATGCACACAGTTTCTTAATTTTTTCATGAAAACAAAAAAACCTTTGATTTCGGTCAGACTCCATGAAACGATGTATTATAAACAGTAAACTTTGCATATAATGAATATGTTGGGACTACTGAATTCACTGTATTTGAAAATATGTAACATTATGTGGAAAGTCGTATAGGACCAAGTTATAATTAACTTTATGTGAAAATTTGTTGTAAGCAAATTTGTGAAAAGTAAATTTGTTACAAGCAATTTTTTTATATCGGAAGTTCATAGTACACATAAAATTATGCATACCTCCAGTTTTAACATTTCTAGCAAACGTTTCAAATTCAAAGAGAATAAATATAATCGGGGTCCCTTCAATAGCGTACATCTTCATTGCATCGCATATACATTTCAATGATTCGCCATACGAATAGGCCTTTAACTTTCCCGATGCTGGGTCCGAAAGGCCTAACTGGTATGAAATCTACTAAAAAAATTCAATTTTCGTTTTGTTCAATTATGGCTAATACTTTCGGATAACGTTTAATTTCATTTCCATGAATGCTGCGACAATGGTAAATGAGTAGAATGAAAGCGTCTAAGAGGATATTAACCTATATAGCATACATGTTTCCTGAAAACTCGCAATAAATATTGTTCTGTATATCAACCAATCGTTTGTCGCTAAATATTCAACTTCAGAGCAATTTATCAAGAATAATTTTTTACCTCTTCTAATGCCAGTTCGTCTTCAGAACAGATGTTCCCGTCAATCCAAACGACTCGAAAAGGTAGCTTAGTAGTCGATTTATCGTCTTTATCGAGGCATTCGTGCTCTAACTCAGCTAAAACTCGGCGTATTAATAGCCGCTTTCCACAACCTTGATATCCCAGCACGAGCACATTGGTACTATTACAATTAATTATCTGATAAGAAAAAGATATTTCATGAAAAATAATTACTCACAAATCCACATACAGCCATAAAAATAGTTCTGGAACAATTCTAAGTTGAAGTTAATTTTTATATTTTTTGCAGCAAATTTTATTCTCACTCTCTATGTGGGTTAATTATCCTTGAGTTCTAAGGAACTTTTTAGCATTGAGATTCTTAATAGTTGAGATACCAACCAATTATTTAACTATGCATTTTGGCTTTATAGCCAAAATGCATACTTTGAAAATCAATTATTTGAGCTTGACTAAAGCAATCGATACATCCGATAAGCTAGAAAATCGGATAATAGCATCCAGAGTTGTGCTGCCTGGGCCTTCCAAGAGTGAATAACTTAAGTATACTTGTTTTACTAAACGGCTAAAAAATAAAGATTATAAGGTCTGTAATTGAAAACTGAGTGCATTTCCTTCATTAAATTAAGATAATTTTCATGTATGACACGAGTATCCCGAATAAAAAATTCTTCTATATATAATATTTTGAAATGTACGTGTTTAAACATTTAAAAGTATACTAGCAAAAATTATCATGGGTGGTCTCAACAAATAGCTTGAACTGAATATAATGAGAAATCAAACTTGACAAAAGTGTACCGTTTGAGATAGAGTGCCGTATAATTGTGCGTACTGATCTTCAAATCCTGCTGGTGCGCCAATTTCGTTATCATCTCCACCATTAGCCAATCTTCGGCAAACTAAATTTTTTAAGTATCGTACATTATTATCCTATATACAGAAAATAGAACCAAGTTTTTATAAGATTAGTGGAATTTTAGTAATGCAATTTTTAGTAACACTTAACTCACACAACAGAAAAGTATTTTCCATCATTTTCATGAAAAATAAGTTTCTGGTATAATGCGGACTTTTGCCGACTAATGGCAAGGATGAATCTAAGATTGATATGTAATAGGTCAACTTAATCTGTTTAGCAATCTTTTTGCCTTAACCCCGTGATTTCATCCCAAACGAAACGTCATGCCAAATTTTGCACATATCTCCTTAGCAGCAACTTTTCGTTTGAGAGATAATTTCAAGGGCAGTGTATCTGAATCATGCATGCTGAATAACTGCTTTTTCCATAAGCCCATGTTACAATCCCCGATACCTCATATTAAACGTTTAAGCACATTCTAATCTTAACCATTCGAAATAATTTGAAATTTTTCTTGGCCAATCATAATAGACTAAAAAAACTCAAACATTGAGCTGTAATTCAACTTGTACAATGCAATATAATCGATCGTTTTCATGCAGATTTTATATAAGTCACTAAAATAAATTTCATGTCAATGATAAAAGGGGCAGTAATAATTATAGTGCACAGACATCAAAATCAAGATTGTTCATCATAAATTCCTTCCAAATATCTCTCTCTATATATAAATATAAAATTATTAAAAAGTAAGAAAGCGATATTTTAGCATTATTGCAGAATTTTTGGGGTGATAATTAAAAATTTTACATAAAAAATATCAAGACTGAAACTTTTTTGCTAACATAATCTAAATCTATTTACGATAGCATTTATTTCTTTGTGTTCATAAAATTATTCTTTCTTTTTTATATTATTATTGTTGAATTAATTTTATAGCTTGACTTGGGACTTTGGCAACGTATTTAAGTAAAGTCATATCACATGGTTTGTGATGCGAGTACTAAAATTGATTACGAAAATATGTTTAATATTCATTGCGTGATTTTTAAAATATCAGATCTTAACAATATTTTTCTTCCATAGAAGTACACTCAAAAAATTAATTTTTGAAATCATCAAAACATAGTTGAAAATTTCAATTTTAATAAACTTAGGAGATATTATTATTTTGAACATTAGAATGTAAATTGACTAAGTTATCTCTTCTAGAGGTTGTGAGTCTCAGCCTTTAGGATTTGTTTCAAATCGTACTGCCATAAGCGAAGCTAATAAAATTTCAAGAGTTTCTACTGAAATATTTCCCTACATCTTAAACTTGAAAGCTGTAATGATATTGGCCTTAAATTGGAAAACTCT
This sequence comes from Vaucheria bursata, assembly GCA_032358265.1. Classification (NCBI taxonomy): domain Eukaryota; class Xanthophyceae; order Vaucheriales; family Vaucheriaceae; genus Vaucheria; species Vaucheria bursata. The sequence goes on from JAULBW010046448.1 coordinate 27,029, forward strand.
GCCATGGAACTGTTTTTCTGATATAAATATATTTTTCCCTTTCATCGAACTTATGAAAAAATACGATGACTATTATCATTTCTATGTAACATTTATACATGAAATTTATTAATTAATTTAGCATATGATGATATATTTATACATGCGTGAGCTAGCTAATAAATTCTCGCTCCTCACCGTCGCTTTCCAACATTCAGGATTCGATGTTTTGTCGTGTTCTTCCAGTTCATATGGCGATTTTATTGATTTAAGCGGTGATACATCTTCATATTTCGCTAATTGCCGCCGATGTTCTCTTTCTGGCAAGCAAGGAAATGGTATCGAAATTTTAAACTGTCATATTATAAATGGTAGTCTGCAGGTACGCACTTATATACTCGTGATTCTCTGTTTCCTCAGATAATTTCCGTTTTTTGTTCATGCTATCATTATCCGGGCACGATGAATCTGCACTTATTTCCATCAGTGGTTCAGTATCTAGGACAAGACGAAATTTGCAGATATTTTTGTCAATAAATTTTGTTTTCAAATGCAACATTGCCAGAAGAATAACATCGACGTGATCACTTAATTATATTGCATGGTTGTAACACTGATAACTCAAATTATCAATAACAATAATATTATGTTAAGTGCAATTCCATTATTTTCCAGCAACGAAATCAAGTACTGTATCGAGCAAGTTGCCCAGTAATAGCAATGCTATGTTAAAGACCTTATGATAAAAAATTTCAATAACTTGCTATCCACAGTGAAGATGCTGCTTCCAATAATTGAACAGCGTAGGCTGTTCATTTATTAACATCGAAGAATCTTTGGAATGGTTCCAATAACGATTCCAGTAACATCGTCTGTAATATGACCAATGCGTGCCAGTACTGTATCAGCATCATGAATATAATGATTTTATCCCTCCAGTAGCATATTCAGTAACAGTAACATTACATTGGGAATGATCCTGTGATATTCCATTGGCAGTAATTACTGTCCAGTAATGTATCTAATGGCAGTAGCATTCCTGTATCGACTGCTACATTGCATTGATGTAGGGTGTGAAAAAATGCAGTTAACTAAGCTGAGTTGCAATATCCACTTACAAGAGTTACAGTAAATTCTCACAAGTCTTGAGTATTGTGGCAGAGCCTAATTTACAACTCCATGTAATATAAATTTTGTAAGTCCGAATTGAACCACTTGTTCAGAGTAATGTCAAGGGAATTCGATGCCTCAGTATTAGTTCACTACAAACAAAGCACCCATAAATCAGGATCACAGAAAAAACAGAAAATGCAAGACAAAATCTATGCACCAATAGTACATAAGTTACATCTTATATGTATTGACAAGAACGAATTTTGTCACTACTCTGAAAGACAAAGCTATTTTTTCATCCAAAAGCTTCAAGTTAAAAATAAACAAATGATAACAAAATAACAAACTAACAAAGCAACAACAAAACTAAATCCTAACTCTTAAAAAGCAAATGCTGCCTCTAATTAATGTTATGTGCATCATTCAGAAAATTGATTTTGTATCGGATTTAACTGAATAATATTATCGTTATTTATGATTTATTTGTTCATAGTTGTTTTCCATTAAAGTGTTTACCAATAAAAGCTTGCCTGTCTAGCAAGTGTGCAGAGATCCTATAAAATTATATTTTATTAAATTTCTGGAAAGCATATTATCAAATTTACAGAAAAGTGAATGCCAGACAGTTTTGTAGTTCTGAGAGTAGAAAATGAAGTATCAATGGTATATAAAAATTGCTTTAATAGATGTAAAAAATTTATTATAAGTATAGTTGCCATTTGGCAACTGATAATTTTATACCCAAAATCAGTAAACCAGTAATTTTTTTGCATTGTATACCATTTTTTACTTCTACCAATACCAAATGTTACATGACCCACAAACATGCACCAAGTTTAATGGTGAGTATACTTTCAAGTTATCATTTTTTTCTTGAGCTATTACATTATTTTGAGTAACACCATTTTTGGAGTCATTGACTTTTCATGACTCAGTATTTTTGCTTGTATCAGGATTTTTTGGGGTTCTTAGTTTTCCATAAGCTAGTATTTTCTCCTCTATCAGCATTCTCTTTAAAGTTACTATATTTTAGAGTGCTAAAAAAAGTTTATCAAAAACTGACAGAAAAACTTTGTGTGAGAAACTTTAGAAACTTTCTATTTCAACCAAATTCAGCTTTACTGAATTTAATTTTGCTGACTTCCAGAGTTTTGATCATTTTTTGACTATATAAAGCAGAGCAGCAGATTTTCAAGCTAACATAGATATAGGGAGTAAAACACAACAATGAACTTCCTACATAATATCATGCAACAAAAGACAAATTATAGTGTACTGGCTATGCTTCTACACACTTGTTCAGTAAGAGTAGTGGCATTTCTACATTACACTTCAGTAGTATAAAATGTGATTAAAAATACCAAAAAAAGTGCAAGTGCTTTCTTGAGTGATTTGATTGCTTATACATCAGTACCAGATTGTGTGCAATATATATACAATAATGCATGAATTATTTTTGGGGTCAAATTTTTTCAAGCTGACTATTCTGATGAATGACCATGTAAATCATGGAATTTACTAAATGATTGAAACTTTGCGCCTCTGTTGGAAAATTGTATTTTGGTTTATTCTGAAAAGTTGGTCTTTTAGTTTGTGGAGGAAGCTGTGTCAGTAGGCTTGATTATCATGACCTTATACTTACTTTTATTTGGAAATATATTGAGGTGACCCATGGCTACATGAGTATAAGTGCCCATATTGCTAGTCTCATTCTCAAGTATCCAAGTTTTGACACAGTCATAGTTATTGGTGTCAAGATATCTATTAGTTACTGCTCCAATTCCCTTCCAAATGTGACTTGTAACCTGTTTCTGTGATCAATATCCATCTATATTTTTTTCCAACTCTATGGTTCCAACTTAAATAGTTTATCTTTGCAATTCTTCTGGGCCTTACAGAAATTTCAAAGAGGTTATGCAATTTCAATACTGTAATTCCATATTCCCAAACTTTGTTTTAATGTTTTCCAATTCATTCCACACTTTTTTCTGGTTCTCCCAGAAGTACGCTTCCCTAAGCAGTATGCTTCCATGGCGTGCAATAATTAGTGTCTATGGTCAATAATACACTTGTTTTTCTCTTATCTTTCCTTTTTTTGCATTACCTTGCACTGTGATTACCATCACAGTGCGATGTATGTTTCAATCTTTTATTTCCTTTTTCATATCAGGTGTCAGGATCTAATATGTTTTCACCATGTGATTCCTCTTTGAATCGATTCATTTATATGCTACAATGTTTGTTCATGTATGATTTCTTCAGGGTCATATTTATCGTTTGATCTAATTTGTCTTGTATGTGCGTAAAATAAGCTGCATGTTGATGAGATTCATTCTTGTTAACACATAAGATAAGATTAATATAATTTTGTTATTCCTGAAATAATTTTGTACTCCTTGTTTTGCTCTTGCTTCTCAGTTTACGCATCAGCGCAATAAGTTAGTCTTGACAATATGAAACTTATTTTATTGAAGAAAAAAGACTTGAGACGATAATCAAACTAATAAACAAGAATGAACCGAATTTATCTAACCCCCATAAAATAAATAAATCTGAATTCATGTTTGACTTTAGCTTTACTTCTGAATACAACTATGTATACATGCATTTGTATTCATATTTCATCTGTTATCAACATTAAATTCATATTTTTAACTTTTACATTCTTTTGTCACTTCAACAGTAGAGATTTAAAAGAAATATTTTTCAACCCATCTAGAAGAATTTTACTTTTTCGCAGAGAATAGCCATGTACTTGACAAGATGTTTTGATGTAACACTGTCTCGATTGTACATTAGTGTAAGAAACTAACTAAACCATAAAACATGTGATTTCAGAAAAGAACAGAGAAACAGAAACCCAGGATAAAAACATGTACAATACTTATTATTAGTTTACTTCATGTGTTGCCAAAAGTGAATCTTGTCAACACATTGCATTGATAGCATTTACAACACATTGCATTGATAGCATTTTCAATACATTGACTAAACTCAAACGTAAATAATATTAGCAAATATTTAAGATATTTCAAATAGAAGACATGGCACAATATTAGTTCCTAACAATTAGTAAAGATTTAAACATTGATGTGCCTGTTTCTTACAGCAGACATGTGGCTCATTTAAAAATGATAGCCCAGCTAAAAATATTGTTGAAAGATTGCGGATTGCATAATATAAACCGATAATACAGCAAACAAGGAAATAAAATTATTTCTGCATACACTCAATCTTTATCTTTTTGCTGTAAATTAGCTTGAGAACTAGAATATCCCAGTTAACATAGAGAGCAACAATTAAATGATTTGGAACAAACCAAACTAATTTTAAAAAAGAACATATTTACAAATACTACTTTGAAAGGTAAATAGTCGAAAACTGGACCGTAAATTTTGTACCTGTTAGTTTCAAATGATCATCAATAAGTATATTACTTTTCTATTCAAGTACTTGATATTACTCAATGGTCATCAGTTACATTACTGTATTGAACCGTACTGGTTCATATTAATTGTAATACTTTTTGTAGGATAATGTTCAATAATGATATTTCAACCTTATTCGGTAACCGCTCTTAGATATGCAACGGTGAAAGAGACTGGAAGAGTACAATAAAATCCTCAGTAAATGATAAGTATAGCAAGATATGTGCATATAGTTCAAAACAAAGATATTAATAGCCTTTTTTTGAATGTGATACATAACTATGGTTGCCTTTTTTGTGATGGGATAAGCCATCATTTTAGCATTAAATTTTAGTATTTGTTGTTATTCATCATAATTGCTCTTAAACATCCAGTAATAAGTAACCAACAGTTTAATTTCTGCTGAGCATATGCAAATCAAAAACTGATATGAAAATCTCAAACCTTATTAAATTATTCAATAGTTTAATGTCAGCTTATGATAAGATTGTAAGATGACAAAAATTTAAAACAAATATATATGTAATAATTCCTATTTGTTTCAATACATAAATTATCTATGAAAACTCACTTTGCTTTGTTGCCACAAACATTAGGTGTGCAAAAAATGTAAATTGCACGTTCAGCAAAAAATTTAAAATCACATTGCTGTTAAAAAGTTGGAAAACAAATATTTGGAAATTTTCTACTGACAGTTTCAAATTCTTCAAAGCTTAGATAACCTTTTCTGTTTGCATTTGCATGCTCCATTATAATAGAAGCTTTAGGTGCTACATTAGAGTAGCTTTCACTGTGCGTTGCCATGAGAAGTTTAATCAGTTCCCCTTTACTTATAAAACCACTAGTGAAACCAAAAAATGGTAAAATACAGTAAAAAAATTTACATGATGACTTAAAAATTGTCATTTTTTTATCAATGCAACGTTTAAATTAAATGAATGGCCAAAAATATATTATTACAATTTTCTACCAAAAATTCCGATAGAAAAATACTTAGCTACATATTTGTAATAAACTTAAAAAAATCTCATTATTTTTAACCAATATAACTTCAATGCAATAATTCAGGATTGCATATTAATGATAAATTTCTAGGTAAATTCTAAAAATTGCTAGAAAATATTTTTATAAGCTGTCATCAAACAGAGCTAAATTTATCTTAAAATCCTTGCATTTGTAAATACTATTAATTCATAATAAACAATACAAAAGCAGGAATTACTCTATTTTTTATTCTCTAATCTTTCAACATAGAGATAAAATCGAACTAGCATAACAAAAAAGGTACATGTGACCATGAAAAGTTCAAAGAAGAGTATTTTATAAAATGGTTTTTTCTGTTTGTTTTTTTAACTATTCATGCTAATATTGGCAATGTCAAATAATATACTTATATATATGATTATAAAGTAAAATATTGAATAGATGTTTATTTCTTAGAAATTAGTGTAATTATTTTACTTTCAAATTAGGATAAGATATGAAGATTCAAATTTTTTATTGAATACTTATTTTTTTATAGGGTTTCAATTGTTATATGAAGAAATTGTTACTAATTAACAGTAATAACAAATAACAAAACATATCAATTTCTTGCATTACAAGTCATTACAATATCACTGTAAAGAAGTCTGACTCTGTATAAACATTTTTTTTATATTGAGGCCAATGAATGGGTCTTGTGATGAAGAATGACGGGTAAGTATTTAGCTATAGTACAGCCACATGAAAGTACAATTTTATTAGTATTACCATTTTTCATCACATTGCTTGCAGAAAATGCACAACTTTAATCGCATTAAGGCTATTTAAGTTTCATTTTAAGAAATCTTGATCATTTTAACATAACTTAAGAAATGTAATAATATAAACTGAATGGTTCATGCTGACCTTCGATCTTCATCGTATACATCAAAAGCAAACTGAGATTTAAAGTAGCGGGTAGACTTCACAAACAAACTGCATGCTATTAAGAAACTCTGTAAGTCTAGAGCATCATTAGAGGCATCCTTTTAAAATAGTAAATGTACAAATTATATGCCCATACTCTTGTTTGAAATGCTTCAATATTTAAATTTGAACATAAAAAAGACAAAAATATATTTCGAAAGGATAGGTAAAGACAAATATGTATGCTGAATGGTAAAAATAGCCTTAACTAATCAAACTGTCAAATTGTATGATAAAAAAAATGAAATAAATATTGTGAAATGGTAGAAAAAGCCATACTGTCTTGAAAGGGCAAAAATACTGAAGCTTCATTAAATAAAATACTATGTGTTGATGATCCTTAATATTCTTAGAATGCATTTTTTCAACTTTTCCTTTTAATGCAAGATTTGGAAGTCTTTTATGGCTTGATATTTATACTAAACACTTAAACATAAAGATAAAGCTTTATAATAATCTATCAATTAGAGCATAGTATTATAAGGCATATCACCTCACATGTATTGACCTTCACTCAACAAAACACAAAATATTTTATATATATATACTGAGCCTGTCAAATTGCACAAACTACTAAAATGCAACAATTCTATTCTACCTGTTTTTACATATATGAGTCCATTAAGGGGACCTTGAGGTTCCGAAAATAGTACTTATATACAGAACAGTACTAAATAAAAACTTTAGGCAAACTGAGATTGCCACTATGGAACAGTACACTTCTGCTATACTTTAAGTGAATGTTGTCCTGTGTGTCAGGCAGCTTCAATATTTTTGTACCGAAATGTGATTGCTAATATGGGTTTCAACAATAAAGAGTAATATAGGCACGGGCCTGTATTAAAAATTCATTAAATTCAGAATGTAGTTTTGCTTTACGCATTTTGCAAGGCCAGAGTCATGGTGGGATCCTAGGTCCTGCCAATAGGTTTGAGTATGTTTCAAAACGCACATTGTACCATAATGAGCAGTAAATGCATATACCAGTAGTGTGCAATTTGACAGGTTCAACTGCAGGTGACATTGCCAGGATAAATACTCTAAATTTCATGTCATTCAGTGTAAAAATTGCCATTTCCTCAAAAAATGAATTAAACACTTATCACAAAAGTTTGTCAAAAAGAAGAACTTTAATCAATATCTAATGGCCAATGAAAGCATAAAATTAATAGCATACTTAAAGGTTGAGGGGTGGGGTATTCAAAGTTACAATTTTTACGTATAGATTTTTTCAAAGTGTTCCATGATACTGTTTTGTACCCACTCCAAAACAAGCCTATTTTTATTATGAATCTGTAAATGAATTAAGTTGTACATAGACACATTTGGTCATGCTTCATTTGATTTTCAAATTTGGCAGAAACAATTGTGAATGTTAAAGGTATATTTTGTATTGAAATTTTGAAAAATTCCCCTTAAGCCTTGGGTAAAAATACCTAGTTGAAAATCGCTCTCAAATGGCTTCATTGTATACATAAAAATAGATGTTTAAGTATCGTATTTTGAGGTGTACAAACAAAAATTTCCTATTTATATGATCATTATCAAAAGTAAAATTTTTTTTTTATATTGCTAAATGTGCTTATTACATTTGATTGAACGCTATAGAGCTCAAATAATTTTCGATTTTGCAGGGTGTTTTGAGCTCCTGTTAGCTAAAAAATGAGAAATATAGACTTGGTACTAATAAGATGAAAAATAGAATATATAACTATAGTGTATTTTAGATACAAAAAATGCACTTTTTAAAATAAATAAAATATTCATAATGTCCAAATTCAGCTTCGGAACTTGAAATTTTCGGAAAAAAATTTAGACAAAAATTTTTTATTCAGTGGTCCAGGCAGATTTGTTACATTCAAATTTTACAATTCATGCTTCAAAAAAATGTATAGTATAGAACAGGATAGTACAAAAAATATTTTAAATATTATAGCAAATCGAAAAAGATTCTATACTGAGTGAATCAACTAGCCTACTCAAAAATAAAATCTTCTGCTCTTTTTTCATTGAAGAGTAATCGAATAGTTTTTCAGTACAAATGAGTTGCATGCACTTCAAATAAAGCTATGATTATTTCTTTTTAATACAATTACTGATTAAATATTTATACCAGTTTGATTTTATACTTGGTACTTCTTATCATGATGGTTGAATAATTTGGCATTCAATGAGAGTAATTATCAATACTACTGAAAAACGAAAAATGCTATTAACTCCTAGCATTTTTCATATTGATGCAATTAAAAAAGTCATACTATAGCATAATACTAAAATGAAATTTGTCAGTCTTTATTTACTTAAAATCTATAGTTTTTTTTAGTTTAGCAATGAGTCATATAGATTGAGGATGAAATGAAAATTTCATCTGCCTGAATTTGTATGTATCCATTTAGAAGCATTTCTAGCATATCAGAATCTACCCTTTGTTACTGATTTTATTTTACTTGAAAGAACAAATTATGTCTCTACATTCTTACGTGTCTCAGCTAAAATTGGCTTCATGGTGGTAAGACCATTTCTTTTGTCCTAAAAAATTATTTAAAAAGCCAAAAAAAATCCAGAATACATACATACACTCTGAAGGACTGAAAGATACTAACATGTGTTATGATAACATGAATAACATACGGCAGAAACTGCTTGAAACTACAAAAATTGAACAAATGCGCTTATATTGTATTCAATCAGTGCAAACTATATCTTCTATGAAAATATCAATACGTGCTTACTAATATTGTGCAGTAAAGTTTTTGTCAGAAAGTGCTTGTACGCATAGAACTGTCAAAAGTAAGCTGTATTTAACTACAGCATTTCCCTGAATATTGCAATGAAATGTTTTATTCGATTAGAATAACATGTGTTCTTGTATTCAATTAGAAGACCATGTTGCTATATTAACATCAATAGGACCAACTTTAGTTTAGACCCAATCATAAGACCTTTCGTAATTGTTTCACTAAACATACTAACAAAAAATAATAAGTAACCCTTGAATATTCTGACTGATGACCATTGGTGTTACAAATTCAACAATGTGATGATCAAGTGTAAATTTTCAATTTAAAAAACATGTTTTTGAATTAGAATTGCTTTTATATTCGAACGTTGTTCAGTTCAAATTTATCGGCAAACATTTCAAATTTCCCACTTTGCTGTTTCAATTACAGCAGCATGTTGGTATATTCGGGGGAAGCCGGTGGTAGAAAACAGTGTACTATACTTATCTATGGCGAACATCTAACCGGCAATCATATGGTAAACTAGATATAGCAAATTTTTGCCTTGAACTAGTGAATGAAATTTTGATCATATTGTACCAAGTTCAACTTCAGATTTCCAAATATAACAAATTGATTTGGCAGTTTTTACAGATTTGTTTCATTCTAAGTTACAGGACACAGTTGATATTCCATAAATCAAAGGTTACTAAATGAGATACATACATATATATATATATATATGCATACATATGTTATTTTTTATTGCATACCGTATACACCAACTTCGGTTTCCTGGTTTAATCTTATATCTCTATTTCTATATATTTAATTAACTGATAGTCTTTGGTGTGACCGACAGTATCAGTTTATGGAATATCAACTGAATATGTATATATATATATCCATAGCGCACCTCTACCCAGCGATCAAATAAAACAGGCATTTCAGCAGGCAATCTCTCTCGATTCATAGGATCAGAACTATTGATATTTCGATGCATATCTAATATCTTCCGTAAATCCAAAGCTTCCCAACCCAGTTTGTAAACAAAATTCTTTAAAAGTGCACGTTTTTCATCTCGGAATTTAACATTTTCTTGCTTCAAAAAGAATAATTCAAAATTTTCAAAGTTATTTTAACTTGATTTAAACGTACTCTTTGAGTTTTTTATCTTACAAAAATTCTTATATAAAATAATTTTTACTGCAGGTTTTAATATTAGATAAAGAATTGGTAGAGAACAATGAATAAACTTGTACCCAAATTTTGTTGCAAATTTGTCAGTTAATGAAATTTTGGGACTACTCGTGCTTATTTATGTTTATGCATCTAAACTGAATAACAACATTGATTTCAAGAGATTAATCTTTTCGATACAAGTTTCAAACTTCCTTGAATAGCTTTTCCTCCTTCATCCATAGCCATAGTCATCTTAAAGTCTTGGTCAAATTAATTTAGAAATAATGAAGCGGCATATTATTTATATATGAAAAAGTACAACAATTTTATGAGGATTAGTTTTCGCCCTATTCTTCTAAAAAAGGATTTCAAATTTGATGAAAATTTATAAAAGCCAAAAATATTTTTCTAATTAAACTTTTGATGAAATTTATTCCTAAAATATGTTATGATCATTCAAAAAAACATTTAGAACTCTACATTTGGCAATTATAGGTTTCACCAATTTAAATAATTTTTTCCTCATTGCTATATACTTTACTGAAGAAATAAACCTCTATCAAATTAAAACCTCCAAAAGTAGATATCACAACAGTATGAAATTTGGCAGTAAGCAATTTTAAACAATGATCATCTTAAAATCTATCCTACTAAGACTTGTTCTAGAACAGTTATTCAAAATACACCTGTATGTATAGACCAAAAATCAACGCGTATAATTTAAGGTTTTATTTGTGGAACTATCGTGACGTATCAGCCAATCATAACAGCTATCACAGGCCAAAAAGTAATGCAACATTTGGATTGACTAAAAATAGATGAAATTTGATAGGTAATCCATTATATGCAAATATTGTATTATTTTTCGTACGTTCTTATTTCTATGAAAAGCCCAACTCTTTTTGAATAGCTAATGTAGAACAAAGAATATTAAAAAAGAAGCTAAATGTAATTTACACAACAGTGAATTATTAAGTAGAAAATTTTTCAGGCTTTGCCATCGGTTACTTTGCTGTATCATAAGAATCCTGTCCACCATGAATCAAATACTTAGAAATAAGCATCTTTCCAAAAAATTAATGAAGTTGAAGTAGTCATATTGGTTTTTCCATACCCCCATGAATTGATCCAAAAATAGATAAAAATATGTATTTTAATATTTCAGCTTTATTTTATAGACATTTTTTCAAAATCAAGTGGAAATATCATTTACATATGGGGTGCAAAGAGCTCGTTAAGATTGAATATACACATGTAAACAGTTAACACTTAAAATTGTATAAAAGTCAAACAATTCAAGTTCATTGGCTATTGCTGAAAGGGCGAATATTCCTCTTTCTGTCAACTAGAGCAAAAAATGATTGAAACAACCTCATTTCAATCTATACAGTACAAGTACATACTCAAAATCCATATTGTTGCTAAAAAAACCAAGCTCAATTTTCAATTTTTGAATGCAAACTTTTTTATAAAAGCCGTCAATGCATTGAGCATATTCTTGTTCTAAAAAATGATTATGCTTTAAAACGAGAACACTTGAAACACTGAATCTCAATATTATGCTCGGTTAGAACATCGTAAAAACTAGAAATTAGATGAACGCCCGATCCTGAATACTTGTTGGTTAAGGGAAACAAACTGTGCCGCTACTTAGTTCTCAAAAATTGTTTCACACCCTAAGTGCTTTAGTCTATAGAAAGCTGCAACAAAATTTTTTAAAGGATATCATACATATAGTCTTAATATACTGTAACTTGTGATTCAAACTTTATGTCAAATTGAATAACTAACCAATTTATTCGGTCCATCGAGTTCTGCCGAATGGGAACTAGTAGAGCCTAGAGTTTCATCTTTGGTAGAGAAAAAAGTAAGTATCTCTTTTAAGCTAACCTACACAAATGCATATGTGTCTGATGAGCAAATGTATCAGAATATTTTCATACATTTTATGCAAAGAACCATGTCAAAATCAGATAATATTGGTGCATTTCTGACTCTACATATTTTCTCTTTTCTTCAATTTGAACATTTTTTCATATTGCAGAAAGGATGTCAAGTTTTGTCAAAAATATGCTTTGGTAACATAGCAGAAATGCTAGCAATCTCACCACTGATGACTTCTATCAAAATAACTTCATGTACTTTGTACTGTTATCAATAAAAGTGATGGGTTTTTATATCAGATACTACAAAACCTAAAATTGAGAACTTGCAAAGTTACTACTACAGCCACGCAAAGTTGCATTTGTTTGTATCAATGCAGTGATATTGCTCAAATGCAATGCAACAATAAGATTAAAAGAAAAGGTAGACAAACATTAGAAAGATACGTTTGAGGTAGTTAGTTTCTGTTAAAATACAAACCAAGAAAACGTGATTTCAAAATAATAGCAGAGAATACTATCCAGTATACTAGCCTTTATTGGATTATGCAGTAATAGATTTTAGAGCAACTCTATGTTGAAGTAAAACTATGTACTTCAATCATTAATAATATGACTCAGTCATTTCCTTTCTTCTCTCTCACACTGCTACCTATCTCTGTGCTATTTCAAAAACTTGTCTTAGCAGTAATAGCTTTGCAAATTTCAATTTTGTGCATTGCAAATGTTCCAGTAACATGAAGAACTAAGCCCAGTTTGACTTACCAACCAAAATGCAGCACCTTGTTCTGAATTAGTTCGTATAATTTACAAAACTTCAATTTTCAAAAAAAATTTATCAATGGCAAATATTTTAATTGTGTTGATTATTTCATTCAATCTAATTAGTTTCAAAATTTCTTTTTGACTCTCTCAAGCACCTTACCTGACCATCTCCATCAAGATCGACCAATCTTATCATCATGTCGACTTCGTCATCAGTAATAAGTTCACCCATGCATACTAAAATATGTTGAATTTCAGCTGCTCCAATATAGCCATTTTTATCCAGATCAATAAATTGAAAAGCATCTACAATCTCTTCTTCCGAAAAAAAATTCTCGATGAAAGCTTGATTCCCTATCTGGGCAAAAAAGTGCCTATCGTCAAATTTGCTTTTATTTTTTATAAGACACTCAGGGAATATTTAAATTAAAATGACCATGTGGTTTCTACTGTGCATCAACTATTATATATTCTTGAGGTAAATATTATAAAAACTATTTTCAAAGATAAAATTATATTTTTCAAAAATTAAAACAAAAATTAAATTCTAAAGTATTATGCCATGAAAATCATAAACAACTCTTTGCATATTTTATGCAATCAGATTTTACTGTTTATTATGAATTTGTTTTTAAAGGCCGTGTTGCGGGTTGATGCTGGAGTTTCATTCCAGCAAATGATACGAATCTTTGCTATGTGTGGCATTATCGATTAACGGTATCATATGAACTGTTGATAACAATACATCGTTTACAGCCTATACCTTTCGACTTGGAGATATCAGCTTATGCATATGGGATTGATGCTCCGAAATATTTCGAATTTGTGGTAGAGGAAACAAGGTGGATTTCTTACTTATAACATATTTGGATACGGAAGATGAATTCATAGACTCGTCAAGTTCAGGTGGTGGAGGAGGAATCGGATCGTAATGTGGAACTGATTCAGTTGGCAACGTTCTATTTGACATGACTCGAAATTTATGTTATAATTGAAGATCTATCAAATATTTTGTAGAAATTTTCTTGGAATACTAAAAATCTCTACGAATTTTTTATTAAAATTAGCCAGTTCCACATTTTAACTGCAATCTATTCTTCAGTGCCAGGATCTTTTTCAAGTCGTAAAAAGTAGTTACATTATCATCAATGGATTTAGGTAGATATGAAAATCTTTTCGTTCTTAAATTTTATCTTTTTGTTAAGCATTGAAACTGCCTGTTTAATAGCAGTTATTGGCGTAATCGAATTTGAAATATGATTTACCGCCAAAATAAATATTTCGTTTATAAAAAACCGTCTTTATTTGACTTTTCAAATTTCTGTGTGCTATAAATCTACAATTCTAGAAGCAAATTTTGAATGAAAGGAAATATGAAGTGCAGAAAAGTCGAAACGGTTTCACGAATCGCAACCTTCTTTGCCATCTCAACTGTGTCAAGACAAGACATTTGTGGTAGTGATTAAATACCAACCTACTAGATAAATTCATGAAATAGAGAAAAAAATGATGGAAACTAAGACGGATAAAGATGAGGAATTTGAAATGGATACTAAAAATGTTAGGAACAGTCAGTTTGAATTTTTCCCAAACATCGAAGACGAGGGAATTTCTTACATTGACATGGTGATGCGAGGGGACCAGCTACTGCGAACGATTAAAGATTTTGTGAGTAGGGTGTCAATGTTTTCTGATACGAAACAGGAAACAGCAGAAGCCTCAATAGACAAGAATCATGAAACATTAAGCGGCACAGATCCAGTTCTCAATGATTTTGCCGCTGAAAATTTAGCATTGCGAGAAGCAGTATCAGTATCAAATGGAAAACTGAGAGATGTTGAGCAACAACTTAGATCGGTCCAAACTGAATGTGGTGTAGCTCGTTCTGAAGTTAGCGCATTAAAGCAGCATCTTAAGGAAGGACATATGAATGCTTTGAGAGAGCAAGAATTAAAGAAGCAAGTGAGATACATGTCACAATATTGAAAAATTTGTATGATGCTCATTTCAGTTTCAAGAAATCAGATGTGTTGGACATATTCGTATGAAATTGATTTAACATAATTAATGAATATTAAAATGTTTTTTTCATCTATTTGGTAACAATTTTTAAAGTATAAACGATTTAATTATCAAAGCACAAACCTCTTTATGCACTTAAATGATTTTATATGAAAGCTAGAACATGAATGACTGAAAACTTTAGGTTAAACAAATGGAAGTTGAAATGTCTGGTCTAGTTTCAAGCAAGGAGACACTTCTGACTTTGGTTTCAAATTTAAAGCGTGCACAAGATGACCTTCGAAATACACAAAGCCGCATTACCCAGGTACCCAGCTATATATTGAGTCTTGCACTTTTTAGTAAGGCTCTTTTAAAATGCTTTAAAGTTTATTATTTTGTCGCTTAAGTAAAAATATATTTTGCTCAGAGAATTTCCTTGAAACGATGAATGATGTAAAATGAGTGATTATCAATAAAATAGCCTGGTATTTCATTAATTAACTCTTTTTTGACACTGCATCCTAAAGTGCATGTACAGCATTTATTTTATCTTTGCATAAATTTTTGTGATATCTTATTCTTGTCATTAAAAAAACTGCTTGCATACCTAATTTTTTGGTTCTTCAAGTTACTTAAATATTGATATTATAGAAAGTTACAGATAAATAATGAACTAAATGCTTTATTTTTTTCTGAGCTGTCTTAATCCAGAAAGATAAGTAAAATTCAGTCTAAATTAGTGAGATCAATTTTGCTCATTAGTAACAAAAAATAAGTAACTTATAGAACCCCACTGATCCAAGAAAAGTTAGTGTATGCATGAATTTTCATTTTCTTTAGTATCTATGCCAGTCACTGTCATATATCCTTACTTAACACAATGAAGTTTGACCTTTGACTTTAGTACAATATCTAATAATGTAGAAATGTTCTGAAGCATGCACTGGTCTATCAATGTCGGAGGAAGCAGCAAGACAAGGGACAGCTATTGCAAATAAACAAGGAAATTTGTTAAAGTCCTTGAGTGAAAAACTTTTAATGTCACAAGAGGGCACCAAAAAACTCTCAAAGGAACATATTGAGCTAATGAACAGGTAAAAATTTTATCATTAGCTTTAGAGGGCTACTTTTAAGACCTTTAACATAAATCAGTGTGTAGTATTTGTAAAGCAACTATTTAACGCAGTATTTTAGTTTTCAATTGCCTCTTTTCTCATATTTTTATGGTGCATTGCATAAACAATTCAACTTTTAAGAATTCAAGTTGCATTCCATCCCTGGAAAATTTGAAGAATTTCTTAGCCATTTAAACTGGATGCAAATTTTAGATGTGATGAAAAAACTTATAGCTTACTTGGCTTTTTGTTTAATATTAAATATGTATTTTTCATAGATGCAGCAAAATGTCTGCTGAAATAAATTCGTTACAGCAAGAGCTAAAAAGGAAAACTCTGTACTTTGAAAATGCAAAAGAAGTTGAAAGTGATTTAAATTTGCAATTGTCAGCAGCACACGCACTTGTAATGGCAGCAGGAGAAACTCAATCTCGCACTCAAGAGGTATACAACGCATTTTTTAGCGTTTTTTACATTGTAAAATTTGTCATTAAGTGTCAAACCTGTCGTAATGTACATCAAGTTGTATGGTTGATTTTTTATATGCTGATACTTTCGGTTACGCAAAAAATTATCAGTTAATTGAATATATATATACTAATGTAAACCAGCAAACAGAGATTGTTGGAATGATAAGCTATCAAATATTCTATAGAATAAATCATGTAGTATGGATATATCAAGTTGCACATTAGTTCAATTGTTTTTAGTTTGCATTATGCAGAAAATATTGAAAATTTTGTAGAACATACGTGATTGACAATAAAATACACATGCTCAAGGGTATTTGACAGTAGATGTAAGCATTCTTGCTCATCCACTAAAAAGGATGCCTCGATGAAAAACATTTAGAAAACGTTGAAGTATAATGTTTAATATCAGTTTATTTACCTTGTTTTAGTTCACATAAATTAATAATTTCTTCAGGATTTCCTAACGAAAATGTAAAATATATAGGTCATTGATGCCCAGGGACTTAAGCTTGAAAACTTGAGAGCAGAAAACTCCAAATTGAAATCCAAGGTATGTTATTTTTCTTAACTTTCAATTGGGAAAACGAAACTAAAACATATTCGGAAAAAAACCAAATTTTAACATAAAATTGATCATGCTTGAATATTTAGTTGAAAATATATTTTAAGTTAAACTTTTCAATATCAAAATGAATAACAGGAATATAATTTCCATTTTTTTTCATTTGAAAGTTTCCATTTTGCATATTAGCCACTTGGAAGGTCACATTACTGCCAAATAATTTGTTAGGTTATTGCTTTCAACAAATTTCTTGGTCATTTTTGTCATAAAATGCCAAAAGCTATTCTTTAACTGTAGCACAGGATTTAAAAACTATTCTATCCTTCAAATATGTCACGTACTGCTAATCTCAGCTTATAACTCTGACAGATAGATTTTATGATTTCAACATCAGATAATGTGATGAAATGTAAAAAGACGTTAAAAATAATTTTTTGGAGAGAATTTTAAAGGTCAGTTTTTAGAACCAGTGTCAAAAATACTAACCCATCAGTTTGCATAGTATTAAGTATTGATTTCCTTACAAATTTGGCCAGCCTAGTCCATAAAGACCCGATGTCTAAAGATTAACTAAACACACTGAAATCTTTAATGGGATTGAAAACTATCCAACGATGTCTAAAGCTCTGTCATCTTTAACCCTTGGCTTCATGCAAAATTGGAGTGGTTTTATTCCTGTTCGTAGGTTGAATATTTGTACTGAGCTTTAATAATAATATCAGCTTCACTTGTACAAATTCATTTATTAATTACCTCAGTTTCCTCTGTGCTAACTTGACTATTCAGGCATATGAAATTTTTGCAAGTTGAAGTATTATCTAGAATACAAATCTATTTTTTAATGGATATCATTCAATTACGTTTTAGCCGGAGGAAATATTGAAATAGCACATGATAGGTAGAGAAAGTAAAAGGCAGGGTTGTATTAGAGATTGAATTACGCAGGTATACTTCAACTTGGGCAAAGCTTATACTTTAAGTCCATGTTTGGCTAGTGGATAGTATACAGAATTACATACTTTATACTTGCTTGTATCAATATACATATATTCATGTATTAATATGGCCATGAATGCAGATGCAATAAACAGAAGAGATAGGAAAAGCCGTGATATTAATGAATCTTGAAGTATGCAATTGTACTTTAACTTGAACTTTGTTCTGAAAGCTTATTCTTTTACAGTACATTCAAGTAGTGGCTAGTGTACTGGATTGTGAACTATATACTCATCTGTATCAGATATCAATGCTACATGCATTACTATTTCACCTCATAATCTTATGCTCTATAGAAATTTTTGTTTCTTGTTCTTAGATAGAAGAACTACAAAAGGAACACCAAGCTGCCTGGCAAAAGAAATCTGAAGAGATTTTGAATTTAAAAAACAAGCTAGAATTTGCTGAAAAATCTGCAGCAGAACATGTATGCAAAGTTGGACCAGTTAAAGAAATATCTATTGCCGTTACACCTGAAAAAAATAGCAAGGTATTTTATAAATTTGTAATGCTATATTTTTAATTCAAGACAAAAATAGTAAAAAAAGTTGGTGCTAGTATAGAATAAGCCACATATTTTGTTGTATCCTTTTTTTACTTTTCAAAAGCAATTCTCAAATCATTTTAAAGTTTGACTTATAAGCAAGAATGAACTCATTCTGGGTAGAAAAGGCATCAAGGTATATGTTTATATTAGTAACGTATTTACTGTTCCTTATTTTCTCCTTTTTGTTTTTGTAACCTATTCTGTACATTTAAAAAAAAATCAATTTGAGATAATACTTGATTTGAAAATTTTATTTGAGGCAGTGGCTCTTCATTATTAGTTCTTTATATAAGAATTCTATTGGTTAAATCCAGTTTTTATTAATTGATAAAATCATTGCTTTTCATGCTGCAAAATGGTATACGACATGAGAAAACACAATAGGTTTTTGACAAAATTCGTTCAATAGAAACTTACTTTTCTATTGCCAAAATGGGTCCAATATGTTGAAATTTTGATCACGCAAAAGTATCTATCTCAACATATGATAATATTGGCTTTGAATAAAAAATGTACAGAACATTCCGCAAAATGATTTTAAATCTTTTAACCTTTTAAAAACTTTTCAAAATTTGAACTTTGAACAAAAATAAACTCAATCAGCAAAATATTTACCATGTTAAATTTTGGTCCATTCAAACTTTCTTTTACCAGTTACTTTTTGTTATGCATTCAAGTGGCTCTGAGCCTAAAAAGTGAGTAGAATCAAATGTCTTAGCTTGAATTTGAGCGTAACTGCTTATCCAATAAAGCACATCTTTTCTGATTTACTGACATTTTTTGCAGGAATCTCAATTAGTGACGCCGGTAACTGAAATTAGCAAAACAGATGCTGAACAAAGTAAGTTAAAAATACTATATCTACATATTTGCGCTTTTTCTATTATTTAAATTCATTGATCTAGCATGAAAATCATTTTCACATAACAAATATCTATATACATATATATATGTGCATATTTGCACGTGGAACTACATCCTCATGCACATTCACATTCACATTGATGCCATTTTAAACGCTACAGTACATTTGGAGTCTTTATATATATGCATGTACGTACCTTAAGTACTTGAATATATACATTTATTGTACAAAACTAAATGTAAAATATTTGTACAATTTGAATTGCATGTTTTAATGTTACTTTACGTGAAGATTTATATCTATAATATCATTATATATTGGTGTGTCGCAATGTATTGGAATCATCCTATTGGTTTATTTTTTAAAAGTACAAAATATAAATATATATGCTCCCTGTAAATTAGAACTAGTTTGTTGCATATACATTTAACTTATTTTGCATACATCATATTCGTATAAATTTATAACAGATTTTGAAGAAATGGAAGCTAAGAATTCAAAAGAGAATGCAGAAGATAAATGCTTTATTGAAGAAAAAATGATTGTAGATAAAGACATAAAAACCCCAAATAAAATCTCCCAAAATGAAAAATTGGAAGACTCAATTGAAATTGATGGCTTGGAAGTCGAAATCAAGCCAAAGCATGGTGCAAAACGTAGCACATTAGAAAGGATAAATTCGAATATGACCCGAGATTGCCAAAGTTTTGGGAAAAAACCGAAATTGGTGGGCTCTATAGAACATACCGAACCATCGAATGGGTGAGTAATCTCAAAAACTATGCAAATTATGTGCACATATATGTACAAATCCATATTTGCAAATAGTAATTGTAGCCATGCATCAAACGGAAAGTATAAAATGAAGAATTAATAAAGTTTTTGAATGATTCACTAAATATTCAACATCTAACGCTGCATATAAATCAGCCTTATGTTCCTTACAAGGGAGGATGGCTGCTACAGATTACCCTTACTTATCCCCCCTTCTCTTTTCATAATGATGAATTCTCCATTTGGCACACAAGAAAAAGAAGAATGTTAATATGAATAATATGAAATAGAATAATTATGATTCTTTTAATATTTATCTACTGGTGAAAGTCTAAATAAATGAATCGACTTTTTATGAAGTATCTTTACCAGTAAGCAATTAAAATAGACCTAAATTGACCAAATAAGATTTATTTAACCAATTGCAATTCAATTCTAATCATAACAATTAGTCATACCTGTCTTATTGCATATCATCTTACAAATATTCTTATATTCAGTGAAAATTAACTGCTATATTTTATATTAATTTTGTGCAATTGTGAAAAAAAATTGAAAAATGAATATTTTCATAGGAGTACAATGAATTCGGAGAGACTTGAGTCCAGGGTGTGTAATGTATGCAACGATGAACCTTATGGTCTTATGCTCCCCTGCAGAAAGTGCCGAGTTCAATATCACAGCGCTTGTTTGGGATCTCACAGTTGCTGATTTACAATAGGACTCATCTACATACTATAGCTTAGAAACTGAACTACAAATTCCTTTAAAGTTCATAATTTTTTCCTTTGGCTGTATTCAATTGTGCAGAATAAAATTTGAACTACAGTAAGCTTCGGATATAATGAATCTATCGGAACCACCTTATCAATTTGTTTTATTCGAAATTCGTTATATCCGAAAAACTGAAGCCGAACCTGGCACAGCATGATTTTATTTTATTTGTTATAAGTGAAAATTCATTAAAAGTAAATTCATTATAGAATAAAGGATCTGGTAGTTACTCAACGAGTCTCTAAAAAATTTAATTCGACTTTCATAAACTTTAAGCACATAGCCTGGACTACCATGTAATTCTACTTGTGCTCAGTGTTGCTTAACTCCAAGTTTATGTCATAAACTACTAAATTTTACTGAATACAATCAGAGGCTTGTAAAGCGCTGTATTCGAATAGTACTTTTAAATATTCTAATGATTTTTCTACCAAATTTAATACCCAATCAAATATATCCGGATATTTCCTGCATATCTAAAAGATTTTTCCCTTTCATTATTAGTCAGTCGAAAATGTGTTGAAAATGGTAACTCGGTTATGATATAAAAATATCATATGGATATCAGGCATTATTGAGAATCAAGACTATATGAGTATTTTTCTTCAATACATAAATGCTGGAAGTATAAGGACGAGCCTTGAGGGCTATAAATGAATGAAATATTGTATTCGATTAGGACCCTAAAATAGGGGCTGTACAAAAAACATGAATTTTATAAGTTTCATATTTTTTTACAAGTTGTGAAAAAAATAATATTCAATCACATATTAATATTGAGAAGCACCAAGATAAATTTTTACCCGCGTATGGCAATAAAATAAAAGTTATTATTGTGCTTTTTTAATGTTAAAATATTCAAATTTATTCATTTAAAAAATGAATAGTTCAAGGAGATAAACATAAATTATAGGATTACGTTTTCGGTGAAAAACAGCAGTTGTAATAATAAAAAGGAAAAAAAATATTTGTTCTAATTGCACGTTTGTATTATTGATTCAAATATCATCCTGTTACTTGAAAAATGCTTTCTCCCACGTAGTCCACATTTGAGCTCGTCAATCCAGCCATTGATATGCGCCCATCAGCAGTAAAATAAACGTGCCTAAAATGAATATACAAACTGCTTACATACATCCACTTAACCTTTGAAAAAGGCATATGCATAAACAATAAAGACAGTCCATATATTTAAAATTCAATATTTGAATCAAACTGTAAAATGACATTAAAATTCTGATGTACGCATTTATTTAGTGGCTTCATTGTAATGAGAAAAATATCTTAAATTAAATGTAAAACAATATATATGTATATAAGCATTACCTATCGGATCTTATTTTCAATACTTCATCTTGTGTAAGTCCAGTATAACAAAACATGCCGATTTGATCAGTTATGTGCGACCAATTTCGGGTACTCCCCAATCCTTCCAATGTCCCCCTGTACAAAAATCAACCAATTATTCTTGTTTCAAGAAAAAGTAATTTTTTGCCCTTCATAAAGCCATTCTACCTTGTTGAACGGCATTCAAATAAAAATATGATATAAATCATTCTCAGGGAAAATATTGAAACCATTTTGGAAGTATATAATGAGGTGCAAATGCAAATGCATATTGCACACCATTTTTTAAAATTAATGTACCCGAGTAATGTGTGCGGCAGCAATTTTGGTTATCAGTAATTTAAACATGTTACACATAATTATGGTGAAAAAAAGTAAAAACAAAAAATTCTAGTAAAAATTAATTTTTTATTACGTTGCAAAAGTTCAGATAGTCGTTTCCCATGATTTTAGCCTTATAAAAGTAAAAAACCTGCAAAAATGAACTACATAGAAGAAAGAATATCGCACAAATTTTTTTACATTAGTGAATTGAATTATTTAAAATTTGAGAAGTCAAGAAGCTTTCTAAAGAGTCAATATATATGCATATTTTATATGTAAAAAATCAGCGAATTTCATCAAAACACAACTACCAGATATGTTTCTAAATTACTTGTTGGTTGGACAAACCTAATGATCCATTAATGTTAACAGAAATTGTCAGGCATTTTATTCAACATTAATTGTATACCTTAACGCTTTACGCATAGAAGTAATTCGATTAGCCATGTCCCTAAAATAGACAGAGTAGAGTAAAATAAAAACAAGAATTAAAATCTGCGAATGATTATCAAGATGTTACAAAGAACTAAAAGTATTCCATAAAAAAAGAATAATTTCAATATTCATTCAAGCTCAAAATAAGGCAAATGTGTAGAATGTACAATAAAACAGAACAGTTAATACGTCATCAATTACATTTTAATACCACGAAACTTTTCAAAATGATTTAAATTTCTATTTGGTGCCAACAAAGAGTTCAAAGTATGTTTCTGTCCTGCGGGAGACTAAACTTTTCAATACTTTTTATCCTCTCTAAACCTTCCAGAATAGTTCTTAACACTGCTTTATTGCTCAAAAGCCTTCATAACTGATAGCATAAATTATAATGTAATAACAAAATATGGCAGAGATAGCGCAAATCTATCTTCCAAATCATCATGAAGGAGTATAATTTCGAAGAAAAAAATCAAGACGAATGAAAACATTACTCCATTTTGATACGGTAAAGAACAAATCAGAATCTTCACAGTTCCTCAAAATGATTCATTGATATGAATCAAGTGCAGTTCATAGGACCTTAAATCAAAAGCTATGAATAATATATTCCGGCATATTGTTTTTATAATGTCCAAATAATTAGCTAAAAATTAAGCAGCTTTTCTATCTTGACCTTGAACTTTTGTTTCAAAGGAAAGGCCATGCTAAATTTTGCGTTTAATTATTTGAAACGAATAGTTTTTCGTGTGGTTTTCCATAACTTTGGCCTTTCGTTTAGGACATAATTCTGGAGTCAAGGGAGACATCTACAATTAAACCTTTCAAAACAGTTATTGAACTATAATATGATGAAAATTATGTCTATGCTATATTTGTACCTGCATTCAACAACCCAGTTTGCCCGAAGTTCTGGACTACCCAATATTTGCTCCACAAGCCGAGCTCCGTGCACTGGTGGGTTACTATACATGGGTCGGATTACAATTTTGAGCTGCGATTCGACTCGTTGAGCTTCTTCTGGATCATTGCATACAACGCTGAGGGCACCAATTCTTTCACCGTATAGGCCAAAATTTTTGGCAAATGACTGCATTTAAAAAAATATGCAATCGAAAATTTCGAACATATAAATTTTCTTTTACCACATTTTCACTTATGGTACAAACAAATAATTCATGCTATGCAAAGTTCGACATAAAATTTTGGGATATAGCGAATTTGGAGTATAACGAAATGATTAGGTGGTCCGGACAGATTAGTAATATTCGAATTTTACTACATATAAATATACAGATATATATATTTTAGATTTTTTGAAATGTTTTAATATTCATACTTGTGCAAGAGCTATTTTATGGCCATCATTGACAAACAAACGAATTGCTTCAGCATCTTTTTCTGAATCGCCACTCGCAAAGCCTTGATATGCACAGTCGAAAAATGCTATATGCCCTTTAACCTACCACCAAATACGCAAAATATATACTATTTAAGAATGTAAAAAGAATTGAAATTTGTACTAGTGAACAAGATTCTCTATATTATTGAAAGAATTTTACATAAACAGAAATATCGATATGAGCTGGTTTAGTATATTGGTATCGACAGGTACTAACATTAGTTACAGCAACAGAAAATTGAAAATAATTAAGTTTTAGTTTAGAAAGAAGCTCGACTAGAAAGATAGAGCTCCTGCCTTGCTATATTAAATGGTATAATTCATTTGCTAATAACGCATTAGTAAATATACGTTACATGAAGTAGAATCTATACAAACTGACTAAGCTTGGGCAGCATTTAGTATGCATTTTAATAAGTTTTAATAAAGAGGGTAAGAAAATGGAATATGACGATTTTATACTAAAACACCTCCGAATGCTGAAAAAGCACTAAATTTGTTAGTGTTATTTTAAAGGAAAAATACTAGCTAAAGCTTTTACAGCGAATATATGAAAAATTGCATATTTCTTTATATTCGATCAAAAATTTATCGCTCATTTAGTATAATCACGGAAAGCTAAAAGAAATGGATATTAGCTGAATATAGGCATGTTTTTGAGATTTCAGTATTTAGTGACATCTTCATTTCTTCGGCGTTAATTTAAAAATAAAAAATTATTAGTAGAGAGATCGTATTAATAGCAAGTGATTTTTATTACTTTCAGAGCTTGAGAAATTTGTGTCCACTGATTTATCGTTGGATCTACACCAGTTGGATTGTGCGCACACGCATGTAGCAAAAAAGTCGATCCTTTAGGAGCTTTTTCTATATCGCTAATAAGACCTACAAAAATATTAAGTGAAGTACTGGTGATATATGATTCCTGTACAACTCTCCACTTCTAAACATAAATATCAGTAGCTTATTAAAGCAGTAGATGTATGGTTTCTAGAAGTAAATGTTATACATAGAGACACACAAAGAAGTCCGTATGTACCATGCATAAACATAGAGGCACATACTGACGCATACATATGGAGAGATACAGAGAAACATGCACAGCCACACAATATTAACAATGATGTTAAATGTAGAATAAGTCACAATATTAGATTCATCTTCTACAACCCTTCGGATGCCTAAAATTCCAAGACTCAACAAAAATAAACGCATATAAATCGAAAAGTCATCAAAGAATATGTTTGCCATTTCAAATCCTCTATCATTGTGGCATCGTATTAATTGTTCTTTAAATCTTTCTTTTTTAGAGGCCTATTCCACACGATCAGTCAGAATCATTATAGTTTGGTATTTTCATCTTATTATTTCATTCAGCTATTTAAAGGTGGAAAATTTCAGCAATATTACTTGAATTTGGATTATAGTTTCCTATATAAACATTGATATATATATATGGATGTATCACCTTCAAAGTTCAATCCACACGTTTTCGGGTCATAATAGCTGTACTTCCGAACCTGGATAAAAACATATATTTATATATGCTAGACTTAAATAGAGAAGGCACAGTATAAAGTACAAATATAAAGAATTCAAAAAATCACAAATTTTGATTTTACATATATATATATATATATCATACAAAAAATTTATTTTCAATAAAAAAAAACTGAATTAAATATTCTAGTTTTTCAAGAAAGTTTTTACTCATCTTCTACAGAATTTGGTATTCTAAATGTTATAAAATTGAACTAATGAGTAAACTATGTTATTGTCCTATTTAATCTAATAAAAAGTAACAGGTCTTAAATTAGAATAAAATAATGTTACCTACTACACACCTCCATTCCCGCATTATTAAAAATTGGTATATGATTTCCCCATGTAGGATTAGGCACATATATAGGAGGTTTCCCAGAATTTTCTCCATTACTCATGAACTTTCCGAGTAACTCGCCTAATACTCGACATGCTCCAGTACCCGATAAGGTCTAAAAACAAAAAACACACATTAAAAGTGATCCCTTGTACTTTGGATGTAATAAACTTGCATTAAATGAACTTTGCTCGCTATACAGAATACTTTGAATATAAAAAATTATCTTGAAATAAATTTTAACCTTGAATGAATAAACAAAAAAGCCACATCGTGCCAAGTTTAGCAGTAAATATATAATCCATTTCAGATAAGATTCATTCAATTTGAACCTTACTGCATATATAAAAGTTACAAATAGTTCCATATATAGCATAAAGATACAGAGAAAGCAGAGACAGAAGATTAAATATTGAAGCACACAATTGTACTTCATAGAAATTTGTTCTAGTAACTTATTCTGTAACTGCATAATCCTATAATTTCTAGTGTACTGGATAGTATCTATACTAGTCTGAGTGAATATAAAAAAATATAACTAGTCGTGGCTACCATCACATCCAAAAATTCAGCTGGTATCTCAGTACATATATATGTATTCTTTTATGACACAATTGAGCTTGCCTGAACACCAGCCACTCTTTTATCCTGAAGTACCTGTAAAAAATGAATACCAGCAGAAATTTATTTATAAGCACAAGTTTAGAGCCACCATTTAGTACGAAAATTCGTTTAAGCAAAATTTCGATCATTAATAAAATAATAATATTTCAATATGTTTAAATTAACATCTTTAATGAAAAACTTAGTTTGTATCTTTTTAGGCTTAAAACAATTTCATTCTAAATGTTTAGAAAATTAACATTACGGAAAAATCAAGAAAATTTTGTTCGGCAATAGCATTTAATAGAGGAAATTCAATAAAGCGTTCATGGATAGATTGTACATTATTTATGTATCCAATATTGACACATACGACACGAGAATAATTGAATATCATGAATATACGGCAAAATACATATCAATTGAACGTAATGTACAGTTGGATTCAATGTACACAAGAATAGAAATCAAATAGAACAGTATTTAAGAGCATTCAAGCACGTTTACATGTATACATGCAATAACAAATTGAAACATTAGTATTTCAAGATAAATTCACAAGCACTGCACAGCACAAATTAAAGTAAAGTTCCTTCTTGGTAATGTATTTTCTCTAGAAATGCTCTGAATAGTGGAGGATATATTAAAAAATCGGGGTAGTAATCTAGAAAACCTTCCTAAACTGTATACTTATTTTACAAACTGTGACATGTTCATTCTGAATCGTGAACTACAATTGACTGAACTATTATAAATTGTTAGAAAGCTGTTATCTTTTGTTATCTTATAAATAAAATTCTACTCCAAAAAACGTAACAAAAAGTAGATGACATATCAACTGATATACAGAAAAAAATTCAGAGGTAGAGGGAGCTATCAATGCACAATCTTTTCTAGTGCAAGTAATTAAGTAAAATATCTTTTGTAACTGTCTACTATAAAATAATGGATTCTATACTGGATTGTATACTTTGCTACCCTGCATCAATTACAATACAGTTGTTATTCCATAAATCGATGGCCCATTAAAGGACATATTTCATAATTTGACTGCTTACAACTCCTCCAATTTCATTTGTCGGTATGTATCGATATCTCTCTTTCGATATATACTTCATCAACTGATATTATTTGGTGCAACCGAAAGTATCAAATAATAAGATTTCAACTGTATAGACAAAAATAAGTGGGTATGACTAGTAATATCCAGCAAAAACGTGAATGCATAAGGCCAATTATCCTACTGATTCTACACAGCCTTTGTGGAAATATTTTTCCAACTAGAATAATAATAAATTTTCATACCTGAGCATCCTTTCCATATGCAAACTCTAAAGCTAAATTCACAAAATTTGGTACACCTATAACGCAATAAAAAATCTCATGAACATGAATTTTTCTCTCAAGGATTCTGGAAAATTGTCAGTGGGAAGTAACACGGAAAGAATAACTTGTGATGCTGAACTGATTTGATATATACTTCACTAAGCAAATCATAAATAGTTCATCTAGTGCAGCTTATGCTGCATCAGACATATACTACAATAAGAACAATACTAATAAGTAATAGTACAATATTTGGCATACTAAACTAGTCAGGCTTAATATAAACAAATACATATTGAAACTAAGCATTGGTAGTGTAATATCGAATATTCTCTGTTCAAAAGCTACATTGTCCTTCAAATATGAAAAAAATGCTCTGTATAATAACTTAAAAACTTTAGTGCCTGCTGATTAATTACTGGCATTGCTGAATATCAAATAAAAACATCGCTACTTAGGGTTTGACAAACGTTGTCCTAGCTATCTAACCTTATACTGAAAATTATAAAAAATACATATCTTAGAATAGAACAATTTCTTTTATTGAAATGAAAGAATAGAAATAATATGAAAAATGTTCATGTATCATTCGCCCAAAAAGTTATTTATGAGGATTTTCGGGTTTTTGAAACTTTTTCATTTATGATTCCGCATAATGAAATACCGACCCACAAATTTAAATAGAGTCAATCAAATATGAACTTGATGAAAGGTGCAGAAAGTATGGCTTTTGACACAGCTAACCAATTTCTATCCAATGAAATGGATTGATTTAACTAATTCATCTCCACATGTTAGCAGTACCTCAGCCATATAATATTCTACTAGTATTTCTTATTTCATAGAAAAATCTGTCGAAAAACTCTTTTTTTAAACCTTTGCACCAATTACTGTACATTAGATAATAATCGCATGAAACTAGAGGAGGGGGAGGGGGGTGGGTGAACTGACAGCAAGTTGAACTGTCGATTTTCTTAATGTGCAACTATCAAAGTGTAGATCAATTAGGCATAAATTATTGAGCATACAATTGTTTATATATAGTGTAGTTTAGGATGTATGAAATTTAGTAAGTAATGGAATAGGTACCTGCAATTCCAGCATACTCGTGATTCATGTTTTTATCGATGACAATTTTCTCAGCTCGCCGAACAGTATCAAGCACATGCGGCTTGCCATCGTCACCTCTAAAAATGAAAAAAAATCCTACATTAATTGAATGGCCTGAAGTTTAGCGAAAATTAAACACCAATTCTGTAGTCATTATATATATATATATATATATATATGTAAATGGAAGGATATAAAATTAACTGTACCTGAACTGTCAGTAATATTACACTGCCAACCGAGGTTAAGAGGTATTTTAAATTATCCAAATGAAATAAATCTTTTTTCCATTATTTAACCTATATCAAATTGCAGAACTGAAAATAAAGCACAATATCAAGTGGTGCTAGAAGTTGCATTGGGCATAAAATCACTAAATTAAAACAGTTTAAGCATTTTGAATTATTCATGTACCGAATTTTGAAAAAATAGGAACTTAGTAACCGAACACGAGTAACTTGAAAGCTCGCAAGTACAAACTAAATATCCTAGAAAAGCCTTTCATGCTGATTACATTAAATTTTAACAATAATTCGAGCGTGTTGAAAATGAATGGTACGTAAGAAAGAATGGAGATTACATCGCATACATTTCCTACTTATATTATAGCTAAAATATGTTACATTTTATAGTTGTATCAAGTTTTACAGATAGAATTACGAATTATATCTACGATGTATTTTTTTAGTAGAAGGAAGCGAAGTGTACGTTCATGAAACTACTGAAAGTGAAATAAATACAAAAATATATTTTTTCTATCATTCCTCAAATATGTAATCCAAAAAATTATTTTTCTGCTTCGTTCTAATCATTATATAATAAATATCATTTACTATTTTAGACACAACAATATAGTCGCAGATAGAAACAAAAAGAGTTAATTTTTGCAATATTATATTTAGCTAATCTTCAATTTTATTTAATATTTTTTAAACATGACATTAAATGCGCATTTTAAATTCCATATACCTATAAGCTCCAACGCCAAGCGATACTTTGCGCTTATCGCTGTCCTTATTGAAAGCATCAGTAAGGCCTAAAATGGGATCTGGCGGACCCATGGGAATATGATTCCATATGCTGCGCTTACTTGATACTATCGAGAGACTCCGGAATTGCGAGATATGAAGCACACGAAAAGCATTAGAAGTTATCATCATGCACAAGAAAAATTTCAATTGATTTTGATGTAGGAAACTAATTATACGACTTGGCAAATAATTTTTCAAAATTTTTTTAATTTTATGGTCTAGAAAATATTCATGCAATATTCGCTCCGATTCGGAGGCCGAAAAGAATCTTTTTTCAGTTATGATATTAAAGATCCGTAACTGTAAATTTTTCCGCGGAAAATGAAAAAATTAGTGCTATTAAAAATTGTTGAACTATATACCCATCAAGAATGTTGGCAGGAAGAGTCCTCTATTTAGTTTGTATTCCTCTTGTTTTTGTGGAAGTCGTTATTAAGGATGGACTAAAGCATTCTGAATCGCGTTCGCTTTTTGAGCTCGAAAGATATAAGATCGCAAATTTGAGTGATGCATGCTTCGGAAACGACGACGATCTAAACTGCGAATTTCTTACTCAGAGCAATACAATCAATAAGAAGCCTAATGTTATTACAAGTAATCCTGCAGCTGAAAAGGTCATGCAATTGCATTTTGTCGATTTTAAAATTGGGTATCGTTTTCTCAAAACATGATATAAAAATTTATGTAACCTTGAACGATATTTAAAAAAAGTAAAATTATTTTTATTATTTTTTATAACCATTGTATAAAGTTACAATGCTCTTGACCTGATTGTGTTTTATAATTAACATCAACCATTATTCTCAAAAAAATGTATATGTATATTACAGGGAGAAAATGATAGAGATCCTCTGATTTCACTGACAAGTTCTGGTTGTAAGGCTCATTCTATACATCCTGCATCGAGCATTTTGTACCGAGGTGATATGGCTAATATACCCGGAAAACAGAAGTGGTCAAGCTGCAAATACTGTGGATTGGAGGGGGTGACAGGGCCTAATAATTTTAATATTTTGCAAGGAGTACTATTTGATCCACTGGTAATCTTTAGTTATCACAAAAAAATCTACAGTTTTGTAGGCCTCAGAAGTAATTTGTAAGGGTATAATAAACTTCATACAGCTCACTTTCTAATGTTCAACATATATATATATATATTTCCATATAAAATATGCTACGCATAATATAAATTCCGTTTTTATGTAAAGCAATGAATTTGATGTATTACAAAGAGATTTTTTTGACTCCTTCTTGCAACTTTTTAAATCTTTTAAAAAAAATTGGGCAATAAAAAAATTTAAAATTAACCAATTTGCCAAAAACATATCTTAAATACAGATATAATGATGAGTAGATAGTATTATTCTTATGGGAAAAATGTCAAACAAAAAAGGCATCTATGCAATTTAGATATACTAGACATATTTTTTGGATAAGTTTTTCATAGCAATAATACATATAATTCAATGTAATACCTAGTTTTAATTTAAATTTATACGAACACATATCTTTTTTCATTCAGGGAGATTTACAATCAGATAATTCTGAGAAGCTTGTTGTATTATCCGAGTCACGCTGGGGTGTATTTTTTGGCAACAGTGACACGCATTCTAATCCTTGGTCAAGAATTTTAGGCAAGATTATCGATGAAAAATTTGGTGATAGCATTTGTAGCCGCTTCATTGAAAAGCCAACGGTTGTGTTTCATATGCTTACATGGCATGTAAGTCATTCTACAAACTTTGAATGTTGGCTCATAATTTGCTCATCCATGATGTTACAACTTGTGCAGTCAAAGCACTAAAATAAGTCAGTCTAAGCACTCTAAGAAGTATGAAAATGTTGGATGCATATGCATCTATTTCATTTGTCATAAGTGCTCATTCTAAAATCATCCCGAATAGGTTAAACTTGTGCAATTTCACATGTTTTTTCTTGTTTTTCATTGCATACAGAATTTATCAATTATAGTTCTTCCAATTAATACATTTTTTAAACCAAGGCAGTTACAAAAATAACTCTAAATTTCTAATCATACAAATAAAAATTAACTTCGAAGAATTTTTTTTACTGAGAGTCAATTATCATTATTTTCAAATATTATGTGCAAAATTGGTATTCTAACAATTCTTGCAGTTTTAATTAATGCAGTATTTTCTCAGGCCAACATACAGCTTTAATTGCAGAAATACTGTAATATATCTAAATTCTTTTCTTGGAAAATTTTAGGGTAAGCGTTTAACAAAGCAAGTCTGCTAGGACCAAATAATTCATTCACTTTATCCAAAATTCATTATATATATGTAAATATAAAAACCTGGAGCTGAGCCTTAATATGCAATAATTTTACGTTTATTTATTTTAAAAATTGCCAAATTATATTGGTTATATTCAAAGTTACATACTGTGGATCAAAATATACTTTATGAGGTGGGCCATCTTATAATTGATGTTCTGGAGCCCTTGTACCAAATGCTACGAGGGAAAGAAATGAGTTTTTTTTCAAAATCAAGGGGATTTGATATGAACGATGAGATTGATCTTAGGGAAATATTAATTGTGCTGGATATTGATGCTGAAATGCAGAGGCCTCATCTGCATTTAGATATCCTCCGTGATGTGTACTCCGATACGCCATTTTCACTGCTAAGGGTACATTTTTCAATGATTTTTTAGTATGCACATAATTAATTTTTGGTTGGTATCAAACTTTCTGTTCAAAGTTGATTAAAACTGAATGAATCTGACACATTGTAATATTTTGTAAATAAGTTCACCAATGGCTAACATCCAAGTCTAAGTTATGAGAGCAGACAAAGTTTCAGAGTTTTTTATTGTTATTTGCATTAAAAATATGAAGATTTTTACTCGACTATCATTTTTCTGTAGATACATATTTTGCCTTTAGCTTTTTACTGAACATTTACATGCACTATTCCAATAATTGAAAAATGTACACATTTGAATTTAAAATATGTAATATAAGTAGAAATATTTTTACTTTAAACCCATATTCAGTTTTTAATAGGTCCACACTTTTGGGCTTCTTAATAGGAATTATTTTTGTTGAAATTTATCTATTTAAATAAAGAAATAATGGCACTTGCAGATATTGTTTTTACTTTATTATCTAGTAAGCATACAAATGAGTTCAAGCATTCTCAGTTCTTTTCATTGGAAGTTTACATTTTGGAAACGCTTTAATTGGCTCAAAAAATTTATTTAAAAAGAATATTGGCTACTTTAGGTAGCATAAGTGCGCTTATTTATGTTTATTCTATTCTTCTAGGCTTTCACAAAGTACCCTATTCATACTATGGGGTCTTTAGCAAAACTAAATGGCATCAGCTGTTTCAAGGAACTGCATTTTGGTCTTGACTTGACAAATACGTACTACGCATATGGGCAGAGCAGACATCCTTCTGTTCTTGATCCAGCAAACAACAAGGTCTTGAATGCTTTTGCTGTCTTCATAATTACATGTCTGACTAGTGCGCTTGATTTCATATGTAAAATCCAATACTTTCATGTAACCTGGTAAGTGATGTTGAGTTCATGAGAGTTTTATTTTTTAGGTGCTGGATTGAAGAGGTTTTATTTTAGATAATTTTGCCTTAAATTTTATGCGGATTTTTGCAAGAGCTAATTTCTCTCTTCATTGCAAGGAAATAATAATTCATTTTCTTTTTTTAGCTTAAATTTTAATTAAAATTATACTTGTATTTAATTGTAAAAAAAGATTGAAAAACAGTTTTTATCCATTTAGTCAGTAACTTCAGATATTATATTATAGTTTCTCAGCTTGCATACCCCTCTACATGTATAAACAGTTTAGCTGTGTCGGAAAGTAGAAAAATTTTCAAATTATTTATGAATTAAATAAATAATACAACCAGTTTTATATTGTTGGTTTGTAATCTATATAAGATGTTCAAATTAAAATGTAAAAATTAAAACATATGGGCGCAAACTAGACTTACAGCAGCCAGTCTAGTGTAAAGATGACCAAATTATTTAAACAAAATTTTCCAATTTTTTCATAATTATGTAGAGATTTTGCAATTCCACCAATCAACATGCAAAAAAAATTTCTACAAGAGGAATTTAAATTCATATTGTGAACCTACTAGGCTCCAAAAATGCATGTTTGCAGATAAGAATGATGATAAAAATGAAATAAATGAGGTAAATCCAATCTATAAAAAAGCTGATCATACATAACAGAGGTTTCCTCTATTCTGCAATAGTTTTTTAATGCTTGAAACAAAAAGTTATTAAACATTACTAGTACACTTTCCTGATATAAACCCAGAGCTTCCAGCACATTAATTTTTAACCTATGTACTAAAATTTATCAATGTATAGGATGATAACCTGTTAAAAACAAAATTTTTGGAATTTTCAACCTTTCTTCGGCATGCTGCAATTCAACCAGCTCTAGTTGATAAGCCGATGCATGAAGATGTAGCTAAACTAATAGAGCCCAATCACATAACTTTTATTATGCGAGATGGCCCCAGATCAATTTCAAATATGAATGAACTGGTCTTAGCAGCTGAACAAATGTGTACTGTTCAAATGAAGGGTAAATGTATTGTATATAAGGTTAGTCATTTGAAACTGTTTGATGTGATGGATAATTTTTATTGATATGTTCTTCTTGACTTGGAGTAAATATTGACCTTATGTATACCTGTATGAACATATGTTCATTTGTACGTATGAATGTATTTAAGAGCGTAGTTCATTGATTTAAATATTTATATATGTATATAAGTATATATTTCACCGTTGCTAAATCTCTCATATTTTCTATATACTCAGAGATACAAAATAAAGTTGTTGATATGCATGCAACTAGTTTCTTAAATTTTTATAAGTTGTCCGAATATTTTTACTCTAAAGTAACTCTGTAGATTTATTGTATCACAACCTATATGATGTCACGATGTATGAATTATCATTAAATTTTTTAAGTTTACCTTTTTTAAATATGTATAAATGTATACATGCGCTAACGTGCACATAGGTGTAATTGAAAGAATACAGCACAAATTCATCTACATAAAAATAATCAAATATATATATAAATCAATTTCACAGTTAATTTTTATTATAATAGGCAAATTTAGGAAAACTATCTCTTAGTAAGCAGGCTGAACTCTTTTCAAAAACTAGAGTTTTGGTTGGTCAATACGGTACTGGACTTCATAATATCCCATTGGTATCCCAAGGAGGAGCCGAATTGGTGTTAATGATGCCTGGATGGTGTCCGGTAAAACATTTTTGAAATATCATGATTGAGTTATTCCAGCTTTGATTTGAGTATTTACTTGCATAAATAGCTTTATAATATTAAATTAATAATGTTATTTGTTCATATTCAAAAAAACTTCAGTCAAAAATAGAAACTGAGAGATAAATCAATTTGAAGTACACATGATAAAATAAATTAATATAGCACATTTGATTTACTATTCATAGTTGTTATATGCATTTTAATGGAATATTTTAAGTATAGATTGATGTAACTCAGTCCTACATATTTTCATATTTCACTTTTACATTCAGTTCAAAGTGATTTTTTTACTGATGGATTGGCTTATTTGGATATAATACATATATTCAATTTGAGTGATTTTCTATGTATACATTGACTTCATACAGCTTGTACAAATATGAATATATGAGTATATGTGCAATCCAAAGTGACCTATTGTGGATAGCTTGACTTAACTCAGTTCTAATACATGCATGCATACCTGGATTGATCTAACTTACAATATAAACATATAAGTAAATTTGTGTTGAACTTATGCAGTAAACTTTGACTTAATAAACCTGTCAGCAGCACTGAATTTGTTAGCTATATCCAAAATTTTGTACATTCAAAAATTGAAACCTAAACTTGTCTTAGTAAGATCATTTCTTTAATTGTTAGAAGTGAAAAATTGCCAAACTCAATTTTATTATACGCGAAATTTACTGCATTTAGCTTACAAATGCATTTCTATACAAATTTTCAAGTATGAATTCATCTAATTCAGTTATAATATATATATTTATAACTTATGCCGTATGCGCATTAAATAAAGAAATTTTTATGAATAGATTAACCTAACTCAGTTCAATATGTATACATTAGTTTGCATGGCAAATGGTGAATCAAGCTTTAGCTGGAGGCCTTCATGCATTGGCCTTATGTTATGAGGTTGAACCACCAAAAACTGAACGAAAATGGCACCGATTAAGCTGGAGCAGGCGATCTTGGCTACAAGGTACTTTAGCATATAGACTACCCACCCCACCAACTAGTTTGAGGAAATTTCACTCTTTACATGCGTAAAAAAATTAAAGAATACGTTTTAATATTAAATGTGAAAAATGCAGTCTTTGTAGATCACTAGATATATATATAAATACAATAGAAACAAATGAATAAAGGCAGAATAATAATAAGGTTGAAGTACATAGCTATACATTCACTTTGTATTATCTTATAAATATTCTGTAACTGCATTTACAAGAATTTCCTGTACGTTAAATTTCAGAATAGAGCTATCAGCTTCATTGTAAACCAATATACAATATATATATATATATATATATATATATTTTATAAATATTATTTATACAAAGTATATTATTATTTCAATTTTAAACATACAAAAAAATGTTGACTAGCAATTCTGAATGTTTTCAAGCATAACAATGCTGCAGCAAAAATTAGGCTTTTTTAAAGACTTCGCTGTGCTAGGACTGAACAATGTACCTTCTAGCTTCTTCTTCAATCAAATATATTTTTTACTTGCCTAATATTTTAGGTAGATATGATTTAAAATTTCACGTGATTGAATAATTTCAAAAAATTAGAATAGAATACATATTTATAAGCACTGTTTTTGAATGATATGAGCACTTTATATAGTATAAAATCATTGAAGTACTTCAAAATTATTGAGTTTTCCAGAATTACTTATTTTTTTATTTTTAGCATGTGTAAACATTCACATGCGCAATTTTTGAACAGTTTTAAGTTTTTTAAATGATAAAATCATTTGAATATTTACTGTTATTGAGCATTTAACCATTTTTATGAAACAAAATAGTATAAATGCTCTACTAGTATTACAAGTTTTTTTAGCAAAAAAATTATTCCAAAATACACTATTATTAAGCTGTTTCAAGTTTTTCAAGCATAAAATCATTTAAATGCTTTTGTTTTGAGTTATTATAAACTTTTTTAAAGCATACAGTCATCAAAGCACACTATTTTCAAATGATTTGAAAAATTTTAGGCATAAATTGTTGAATAATCTATTATTGAACAATTGTAAGTTTTTTATTTTATAAAGTCATTTGAGTACTAATTGCTATTTGCTTTCTGAGTATTTTTGTGTACTAAATCAAATTACTATGTTTCTGTATTTGAATAGGTCCATATGGTAGTAAGGAAGCTTCATACTCAGTTCCAACAGAAGAATTTAAAAATTTACTCTTAAAAGCTTTGGACCTTACTAATGCAGCTTTTGGTGCTGAGCAGCCACAATACACAGTTCAAATCATTCGTACAGGTGATCCTACAGATAAATGAGTGAAACCCATAGTACTCCAAATTGTTTCATATAAAACTGATGCAGTGACTTCAGATACAACAAATTCACTTTTAACAAATTTTGCATATAACGAATAAACTAAATTGTTTAATTTGTCAAGCTCAGCTTCAAATTTTTGGGCATGACAAATTTATTGGTAGTTCTGATCAATTTGTAATATCCAAAGTTTACTGTACATTCTTCATTCATCATATGAATATTTATTATATTTTGTTTATGATTTTAAAAAACTATCTGAAAGACTCACCATTATAAAATAAAAAGACTTTTAGATGTAACTCTAATTTGAAATTTCATTAAAAGCCTCAGGTTCAGCTAATAATGGATTATTTTATGTAGTTGATCTAAAAATGGTCATAAAATTTGCCTGTAGTGACCTTTAATATAATGTATTTTACCTTTTACTACAAAAAATAGCCTTTTATTTATGCTAAAAGATTTAATTTGAAATAAATAACACAAATTAAATGCATATTGAGCCAAGATTTTCTGAGTCCTCTACATATATAGCATCAAATTTAAATTTAACTGCTCAAATTTTATAGCGATTATTGGTTAAGCATATTTAAATCTACATTTTGCAATTGCTCTGTAAATTTAGAACAATTTGATCATTGAAATTGGACAAAGTATTATTTATAGAGCTTTTATTTGTCAACTATTTTTCTCTCTTTTCCCAGAATATCTGTTTGCATTTTGAAATCCTTCCTTCACACTCATAATAGTAGTTTCATAGGCCAAAACGGGTTGCTTTCTGAAGATGTACCAGATGAATTTCCTTTGCTAGCATTTGTACACATAGCAGCTGTAGAGAATATTTTGAGATCTGATGGGTGGGTTATTTTAAAGATTAAAATGGAAGTGATATGTAATTTTGAGCCAGAGGAAGTATTAAGTCAGGAAAGTGTTTATAATGTAATATTCTATGCATATGAAAATAAGAAAATATGTATGAAATGTCATAAAAGGATTCAATGAATTATATATATAAAATATTTTTTTCATTGTTAATCTGTGTCATGAGGATTATGGAACTTGAAAGTAAGAAAACAACTGCCTTACAGAATTTTATGAATTAAAATCTTATAATTTCTATTGTGTAGATATATCGAACTCTGTTGGTAATACATATTGTTTTTATATGTATACATAATGTTTATTTTCAACTTAAATAGAAGCATTAGTAGTCTTTGTTAATTCAGTCATTTCCGATGATTTTTTTATTCGTTATAAGTTGTTTTTTACTTTTGCCTGTATTTGGAAGCTGAGTCATTGTATGTAAGTTTTAAGTTGGAAGACTAAAAAATATATCATGCAGCAATGTAATTACATTATTCTTCTTTCATTTCAAATGCCTGCATATATAAAAATAGGATGCGTCTAAATTATTCAAAATCTCAAATGAACAACAACAGCTAAGTTCTATTTGCCTAATTAAATTTGACACTTTTCTTTTTAGTCATATATAATACGTAATCATGATAATCAATTCGTAACTACTGCATGAGAAATGTTTCTATGAAAATGAAAATACTACGCTAATGCAGTGTTTGCTTATGACTCTCTAATTAGTGATGAAGTAACAGTATGGCATTCATCGGATTTTTTTTAGGCTGAGCTTTGTTTACAAGCTGGAAAGCTGGAAAATTCATTTATATGCTTTAGGGCAGATTTACTCTCAGAGCATACTACAATTGATGTTCAAGTACCTCCAGATAAGGTATACATGCAAGCTAAAATGTTCATTCCAATTCTCATGCATTCAAATTTTCTTACTGCAATTATTTATATTTTGTAATAGTATATATTTTATGTTACTAAAGAGAAAATATGCCAAAATGGGAGTAAAGAGGCTGGATGATGTTTGTTCTTTGCATATTTTTTATAATCGACAGAAATTTCATTTTAGAACAGTTTACAATCATTTGTTTTCATTTTAATTGCAAACACTTTAAAATAATGACTTTTTATGAACAGTTTTAGCTGTACTTATCAACATCATTCATTTTGCTGTACTTTTCACATGATGTTTTCTTTTGAATGCAATATCAGTATATCAAACATTTTGTCTAGATGCACATATATATTTAACTTTTTAAATATGTATTAAAATAGACGTACTTTTTCCAAACAGCATGTAATTTTTTTATGAGTATAATATATGCATATGACCAATATTTGTTCTTATACTTATTTATTACATTGTTTTTACCAAGGTTCAACGTGGACTTTTGACTTTAAAAGGATGGCTCACAAACGATGGCATTACCATGCCTGACTCTGAAACATTTGCTAGTGTTTTACTTCCAAATAAATTTTCATTACCGGTAATAATGAATTATACATATGTACTAATTTTAATCATTTTCATGAAGACATGTATATTTATTATTTAAAAAACCATGTTAAAATTAACTTATCATCTAAGAAATTCGACTTTTTATATTGAATTTACGCTTTTTAGCAGTAAAATCTCACAGTGGCTAAAGTTAGTACTTTTACAGTATGATCGTTTGTTCTCGATATAATTGCTTCATTGATTTGAACTAGAAAAGAAGATTTTGATTCAAATTTTAACCTTCGGTAGATTTTTATTGTTTGCAGAGCTTTGATCATGTATTTAATTTAAATAAATGATTTGTTTCAGTCTTTTAGCATCTTAATCAAAAATTCTCTCAACATTGCAAGATAGAACAATAGTATGTACGTTAATCTGCATTTATGAATGCTTGCACTCTGATTTGAATTATTCAAAATAGAGCTTTAGGCTTAAAAGTCTAAATTTCTTTTTAATTTATTGCATGTATACAACTCCTGAATTATGTCTGTTATACTTAAAAAAATTTACATCATATGATATGATTTGACAAGTGTTTTGTGCATGTGTTCTAGGTTGGTATACCAGGGCAAATGTGGAATAAGGGGGGTCATGGGGGTCATCTTACTACTTCCATTCGATCTCGACTAATAATAGTACAAGTTACTATATTCGGTGATACAGCTGATGAGAATCGTATATATAGATTAGAAATGGACATAAGTGATGATATGGGACTACAAAGGACTGTCACAGACTTTTGCAGAAAGCACAAGTTAGATTTTCAAGTATGCGTGACTCTATCAGAGGTGCGTCAAAAATTTCATTAAATTATGGATTAGAGTAAACAATGCATAGTCACTCTTGTAAATTATGTGACGTTTATTTTTTTGCCCCAAAGAAATAGCTTTTTTTTAATTTTGGGATGCTACGAAGTTTCATAAGTTGAAGTGAAAAGAATTTTTGTACAAATCAGTTAGTAACTTGGTTTTATTAATGGCTCAATTGTTATAAAACTATTAATAACAGTGAGATTTGTTCTTAAAATAATAGTATTTATTTGATTATTGATAGGTGCATCAAAATATTTACATTTTGTGAACTTTTTTACCAAATGCTCTATTGCAATTTTCTTTTTAGATTTTTTAGTTTTAAGTTTATCTGTACATCATCCAAGAAGCAAGCTTTTTCTTTTTGGAATTTACCTTGTGAAAAAATATCAACAGCCATATGAAAAATATCTTTTTTTTTATTTCTCTGCAATTTGCGCCAATTACCATTATTATAATTCTATCTTAAAAACTATTCTTTTGTTTGAATGTAGTCATTTTCACTGATCCATACTATATGACCCTGAAAAATATCAAGGCCACTGATAACGTAATTTTTGCTGATTGCACTATGGCATATAAATATTTTTGCTACATTCTGATTTATTTATTATTTTATGTTTTATTATAGAGTATGTCTTCATATGCAGCTGTTGAATCTGAGGCTGCTAATTTAGGACTTCCTCCTATTCAAGATCTACCTAATTCGAAGCACCCTTTTATATTCTTACACCTTGAAAAATGTGGAGGTAGCTCTACTAGAAAGTAAGCAAAGTAGAAAAAATTATTCAATTAACATAAATTATTACATAAAACTTTAAAAGTATGAATTAAAAGACAATATTAACCAAATCTTTATTAAATGATTAAAGCAATAAAATTTTTGAAGATATTCAAGTGTGCTTCTTATAGAGAGAAGTTTAAAAATATATAAAATAATATTATTAGGCGTAGCAGTTAATTGCACAGAGAAGTAGAGGAACTGCAGAGAGAAAGAATTGACATTGACAGCATTATACTATAGATTGAAAGACAAAATTGTTTATCCATATAAACTGTTCTAGAAACTTTTTAACTGCATGTTCCACCCATGGTTAGTATACTAGATAGTATGTATACTAGTCAGTATCAGTATAAATAAATACGGCAAGGCAAGGCTAGCTACATTTTAACACAAATTAGTATTCATTTTGTTGAAAAGTTGAATATTGAGTTTTTCAAACTGAAAAACTTATTCTTGCTGCTGTATTTCTGCTTTTATGAGAATCTTTGAAGATTTCATATTAGTGAAAGATTCCAATGATAAGATGTAGCAGTGCTATAATGTTGATTATCAACAATATTGAAAACTCTGTTTACTAAATTGTATACTTTTAAATCATAAATGTACCAAAAATTTCATTATTGCAACCAAATATTTGAAAATGTAAACCATTCTATGTCCATAATATATGCATAAATTTATTGTTAAAAATATTGTTAATCATGATAAAACTACAATATATTTGATACCTCTAACATATCTAAAAGGAATTTGATCTATTTATGCCATTTATAATTTCCATTGTTGCACTAAAAAATTTTCAGCTGTAACCTCAGCGCTGTAGTCTATGCTTATTTCAAATTAAATTTGGTTTCAAAGATCATTATCTTCAATTTGAATAATATCATCAGCAATACTTAGCTGCATAAAAAGTTTTACATGGAAGAAATACATACATTTGATTTTGTTCACATTGTTATTAGCTTTCAGCTATGCAAGTTTGTTGAATAAAAATTGGAGGTTTTCCTAGGCAGCATATAAAAAAGGTAATACCAGCTGTAACTCTAAGCACGTCAATTAAGATTCAAAAGATAATATTTTACACCTACAATTATACCCTGCATGTTTTGTATTTGAAGAATGAATAAATTTATTTTTCACTTATGCAGAGAATCAACAAACATTGATAGTGAATGGGCTACTGATTCTCAAGCACCCCTTTACTTTTTGCATCACACTAGTACAGTCTATTTGAAATGAATTTCAAATATATTTTTTCACTGAAATTGCAGTAAAAACTGTAATAAATAAGTATAAAGTAGCTTTCTGCACCATTTGCCACAACAATCCTTTCACATGCTTCTTTTTTATTTGCATTCTATTTATTAAAGAATATAAAAATGTATCACCTTTCTTAAAATATTTTAAATTTTATTGATGGATTCAGCATTATTGTTCAAGCAGCGTACTTGAAAAGCTTAAAATCCTTTGTGCCCTGTTTTGAAGGATATCGATACAGTTCTGATTCAATGAACTGTGTACAGTTTGATCTGTCAGATGTGCCTATTGAAGATAGACCCGGTCTTGAAGTTATTGGTGAATAAATAATTTTTTTCTGATTTCTATAATGCCAACTCTTCATTTCTTAATTTTTTTAATTTTTATAGAAATTTAAATAAATTCAGTAAATATTGGAAATTATTCAGACATTTTATGATCCATCTATAAATATATCATATAATTAACTAAAATGTACTTATTCAGATGTAATTCTTTGTAGAGCAATTTCATTGCCATTTTTCAATGGTATAAAGAAATTTTTTATCTAATATGAATTTTTATTCAAGAGTTGTCAATGTAACCTCTGATTCAAGAGTGTTCAATCATGTAAATGGACCAATCAACATATTATTTTTCATTGCATACTGAAAAATCTTTCAGTATATAGCTCTTTTAGAGATGATTTTAAAATATTACAATACATGCTTATATTGCATAGCTCTACATCCTCGGAATGGCTGGAATTTTTGGAAAGAGCTTCCATCAGTGGTATCAGAAGAAGACTTTCAATGTTTTTTTATGATGCGACATCCAGTTGAAAGGGTCATAAGGTAAAATTAGAATTCTTTGTCCAAATTTGTATAGAGATTGAAATACAAAATATTATTTCACATGAAACTGTTCTAAAAACTTGTTTTGTAATGATATAACTTGTGGATAGTATTCTGGATTGTATATTGTACTAGTCTGTATCAGTATGAGTACATATAGCTAGATGCAGTTAGCAATATCTCTACATGTTCCATCAATTTCATTACCAATTTCAATTTTAGGTACACTAAAGTAACAAAACCATGTAGAATGTTGACAGTATTTTTATAATAGGATCGTGAAAATTTTTGTACTTTTCTATATTTGAATAGTAATAAAAACATTCAAGAATTATATTTTTCTATTTATTTCA
Source organism: Vaucheria bursata (assembly GCA_032358265.1). Taxonomy (NCBI): domain Eukaryota; class Xanthophyceae; order Vaucheriales; family Vaucheriaceae; genus Vaucheria; species Vaucheria bursata. The sequence goes on from JAULBW010046448.1 coordinate 71,606, forward strand.
AAAATTATGTGTCTTTTAATATGAGTTAATGTACACTCTAGCAGCGTGTTTCATACATAGATACATTTGAATTTTTCAATGTTTTTTTAATCATTTAAAATGAAATGCAGTTTTAGAACTTAAGAGCTGTAAGCTGCATAGTATCTAAAGCTCTTTTAAGTCGTGTTTTGTTCTTTTTAAATTAGCTTTTACTAATAAAACACTGATACTTGTCTAAGAATAAAAATTGTTCTATTGCTGATAATCAATATGCTTCAATAAGAATTAAAGCATTTTACTCTATTTTTAAAAACTCAATCTAATTGAGAAATATTTGATTTGATTGGAAGTGCATTTAAATTATAAAAAAATTGTACTCATGTCAAATATGTATACATGCTGCATATATATTTTAATTTATATATTTATAATACTTTCAATAATTTTAGTTATTACTATGAACGCGTGGTTGAGTATGGAAATCCAAGTTCTGTGCACATCAATTCTCTCTCCATAGAAGAGTTAAAGAAAATTATGAAGAATTTTTATGGTACAAAGGCAAAAAGTTCCCGATCTATATATATTGTAAGTTTTATAATAATTCAAAACTTTTCATTTTGTATTGCACTCGAATTATATGCCGAATTTTTTAAATTCATGTTTGCATTTAAGTAGGTGCATTTTGAACGTGCAAATGTTTGTTTTAAACCGTATTTATTCACTTATATTTCTGCATTTACTACTTTATCGTAACATTGTAGCAAAGCCCGTCAAATAGAACCATTATTTTCTACATATAATATTTATGCATATACTTAAATTTTATCTTAATATGTGAATTTATTACTTGAAAGTTCTACATTATTCTCTTGTAACTTCAATTTGTAGTATAATCTACTAAAAAAATGATATGAACAAATAATTGCTTAGCTTTCATTAACACATAAATTAATTGAAATGCAAAGATTTCAATTGTTTTTTAAATACCATGTACTATTGCAAAATACTTTGATTGCCTAGACTACAAAAAATACAAATAAAGATGATTCTATTTAAAAAATTATTTCCATGTATTTTTTTCTTCTACAAATGAGTTTAGCTATGCACTATTAAACTGCTTGGAGTTAGTATAGCAAAGTACAAATCTGCAAGCTCAAATTTTCTTAACAGTGCCAGCAGCTGTACGCTAGCAATCGGATTACCTGCATCAGTCACTTAGAAACATTTGGTAAACTGCAGCTTACTATGCAGAGTTTAGCTAGAATAATTCTTCACCACTAGCAAACTCTATAGAAATTTTATGACATTTTGGATGTAACAAATCTTTCGGAACCACCATATTGATTTCCTCTATCCAAATATCTGGAGCGCAACTTGGCACACTGTGAATTTTTTGCCTATTTATTGCATGCAAAACTTGTTGCACCCAAGTTTCACTATAAATATAATGTATTCCATAATTTTTTCTAGGATGAAGGGTTGTCCGATGCTGGTTGCAAGTTATTATCCGGCACGTACGCACATATGGGTAAAAATCCCATCAGTATGCATAAATATATGTTTTTAACAATATTTTTGTATGTAACGATATGTGTGGAAAATATATCACTATGAACTTAGAAATTTATTTTCAAATGCATAATTTTACTAGTATTTTTTTAAATTGCATAAAGATCATAAATTCAATGCAGCTCATCAATGTGCCCTGTGAAAGCATTGCACTCATCGAATCCGCAGTCTTAAAACATCATGATGATCTAGTGAACACAGTTCAAAACTTTGAATTGGCTCTCAGCAAAAAAACTGACAATTCAAGCATTTCTCACATTTTCTGAAATTGGACATTTACTTCAAACTTTATTAATTTGAAAAATCCATTACTTAAAAGCATGTTCAATGATTAATTGCTGTATGAAATCATATAAGCATATATAAAATTATGACAAAAATTTGTATAGACTTGCTTCTATATTTTTTACTAAGTTTTTCTGCAGAAGTGATCATATTTGAATAATTATGTTGCAGGAAAAGATACTGCAGAAATACTTGAAACAGATGCAATGTATAGTTACCAAATTGCTGCAAATCGATTAGATAAGTGTGTAGTAGGTATACTTGAGCAGTGGGAAGACACAAAAAAAGTCTTAAGCCGTTGGATTCCTTGGTAATAAAATTAAACATGAATATATTATTTATATTTAAATATATTTGAATAAGACTAATGTTCTGTATCAGTTGTTACGTACTTGTTAAGATTTGAAAAGTTGTGAAATTTTATTGTCTTATTTACATCGTAAATTGCAAATAAATTTTGACTTTTCAAAGTCTAGATGAAGGAATAGTAGGGTTTTTAAGTGCATGTACTTAGATTCAACTCCATATTTAAAATGCCTAGTAAAAACCAAAACTTTGTAGTTTTCTCTGACAAATGGCAAATGATTGATAAAAGTAAATATCTGTCAATATGCTGTTCCTACACTTATATATTGGCTTCTTTTACACAGAACCTAAGATCCTTTGGTGTAAGCTTGGAATATTTTTTTGATTATTTTTTTAGTACATCATTTTCAAGATATTGCTCATTTTAAGCAAATGCATTTATACATTTCTCTTGCTGGACTCAAATGCAGTGTCCTTCAAGTAGTTTTACAAACTAATTAATTATTTTATGCATTCAGGATGGAGTACTATTCGGATAACATTGAATACAAGAACAGGTACCATAACTTTTTATTGCTATATATTACTATATATGTAAGTGAGCTATTACAGTAATAGATAGAGTAGAGTAAAAATAATTTAAAATGACTAGTCTAAAATTATACACAGGAGATATCAATTCTTTTTTCTTCATACGTTGTTCTGTCAACTTCTATATGGCCATTATTCTAGAATAGTAGAACAGTTCTAGAACAAAATATATTCTATCAAAATAGTTCCAATACTATACAGGGTCTAGTAAGCGTTTTCATGACTTCTTCTCAATTTTACTTTTGGGACCTATAATAAAGCATCACTGAGGTGAAATTAGCACAAAGAAGCTAAACTGAGTTTTTTCTTGAAATTTTAAAAATTGATTTCTTGTTGATGCAGCCAGCATAAAATAAATCAGTTTGTAAATTTTATTTCACAATGACAGGCTCAATGTTATTAGAATAATCAGTTTTTAAGCAACTCTTTTGCACGTATTTCAATCTGCAAAATTGTGCATTTTTATATGAAAATAAAATCTCAAAAAAATTACGGAATATATTTGTATAACAAATACATTTGGATCTTGCTACTTCTATTTCATAGACATATATATGGACTATTCAATTAATATTTATTTCACACTATTGAAGAATATTTTTACGTATCTTTTCAGCTTTAACATGGATATTATGTAGTAATGTTGAAATTTTAAAAATTCTTTAGTTCTACATATCTAAATAAAATTGTCACTGTACAAGGGCATCTGTACCATCTATTTGTAAGGACTAACGCATACAAAATAATGCAGTTGGCAGTTCATAAATTAGTAATCTACTCAATGACGAATTCTATTATTTGATAGTGTTATCTCTCCACCGATTTCACAGTTTGGGTTCTCTACCTAAAGATTCTGACTGATAAATTAGAATAACTGATCATTTTTGTTATAACCGACTTTAACAGTTTACGGAACATCAATTGTAAATTGTTTTCTTTCGAGATAAACCACGATTAACCGTAATAACTGCCATATCGCATCTAGTCATTATGATCACCAAGAACAAGTCAATCTAATACGACACGAACAGCAAGTATATTCGCAATTACCATAGCAGAAGCAATAACGCAGAAAAAATTCAAAGAAAAGGTCATTTTGTGCGAGGATCGACCAATCTTTATCAAATTCAATGGCGACATCACGCTATGGCATTGAGCTGAAAAAAGATCGTTATGAATACATGTCGAGATTGCTGTCTGTTCTTGATCTTGGTTTCGAAAAGGGTTCTTCAAAATTCAACGATGCTCTTACGTTTTCGATGAATACTATGTATAATCATAATTTTTTAGATGCCCAACGTGGTAAGATAAGATCTCGTATATTGAATCTTGGTGAGAAACTGCTGCTTCATGGGAACGAGAGTAAATCTCGACGATTACTGGAACTTGCAGGCGTCATCATCAATGAAGATTTATTTGTACGCGGAATGGGTGCTAAATCGCAATCTGTCATCTCTAGTATGACTGACATGAACAAGAAAGAACGCAGCTCCATAGTCAATCCAATCAGTATTTTATCACTTCTTTTGAGTCTTTATGATCCTGTTCCTGAATTCTCTCAAACACAGCCTCTAAATGCATATATTCCAGCATCAAATTTTCAAAAAAATGATGATTCTAGGAAGGAAGATAAGCTGCTCTTTAACGATTCACAAAATAAACGAATGCCGCCTCAATCTTGTAATTCTGATCGATATTCGTCAGTACACTCAGTTCATTCGATGGATACTTTTGATGTTGATGAAGGAGATAAGGGAAGTTGCTTTAAAGATACATGGGATCAAGATTTCAGAATGGACGAGGATTCTAGCGAAGATGAACTCAAATGGGGAATCGAATGTTCGGAAGTTGAAAGTGACCATGAACAGAGCGAAGTTCAATTTCCGCAAAGCATTCTCAAGTATACCTCTAATTTTAGTGAGAAAAATGACTGTCAACTTCCTGCTGCAAAATCCGAAGAAGTCAAGCCTGACTCTACATTGGACAATTTCGACTACTCAGATTTTGATTCTGATGCAGACCTTGATAGTTTAAATACATTTAAAGATCAGTATGTTTTCGGAACAAGCTGTATAAGTTTATCAAACAATACATCCATCAACGATGAGGTGATCCAGCATTTGGCACCGAAAATAATCACTAATCCATTAGACAAGAAACCGAAAAAACGTATCTTAATTTCGAAGCCAGAACAGCTCTATCCACAAATTCATCGCTGTTCTGAGAGAGAGAAGCTTTTAAATCAAGAGCAAGCTGTTCAGATTACAGAAGTATCATTAGTACCCGAAGCTGAAATTGTTATGTCTGTTTTGCAAATGATGCAAGGATTATCTAGTACTATTTTCACATTAATTAAACCAAACCTTGCAAATGCAGCTTTTGGCACTTTCAGCATTAATCCACTTGCATTGAATGTCAATGTTCTCCACTTGTCACCTGATGCCCTTCGCGGTATGCTAGAATTATTTTTAAAAATGGCAAATTCTGCTGCTTTGTTGCGAGAGTTTGTCCAGAGCGTACAGACCGACACAACCGCTGCTATTGCAGTCAACAAACCTCCTCGATATGGCACAGTTATCAATTCGTTTGTGGGACAAGTTGAACTTTACATGATGGAATTCGAACACAGAATGGCAATTTTGGAGCGTCAATTGTACCGTGCTCAGCGAGGCGAGAAAGGTGAATATGTTTCGACGCTAATCGGGTTGAAGTCTAAGATCCATCAGGATTCTAAAAAAGTTCAGTTTTTGGCAAAAATTTTGAATGAAGCATTTCCTACTTGGCTCGAAGCAGGAAGAGAATCCTCTGATCGACGACGTGCTACGGCTTCGTTGCTTAATGCCCTTCATTTGAACACTCAAAGCACTTTTCTAGTAGGTTCTTCTGTTGTAGATACTGGCGAAGCTAGGTTTCCTACGGAAGATAGCTGGATGCTGTATCTTTTTTTTAGTTCATTGAAGCTGTATCTTCATATTATGGATTCGTGGATAACTTATGGCCAACTAAAAGATTCCCTTGATGAAACATTTCTCTGTTCCTCAGATCCAACTGATAATATGATTCAGATTGCAGGTACTTCAATTTTTATTGATCCTAATGGAATACCTGATTTTTTGAGGGGTATTAGTAAGTCAATTGCATTAGCAGGTCAAGATATGACTCTAGCTAGAACTCTTAAATATGAGCATACTTGCCACCCTGACAACACCTCATCTGGTTGGTATTACACTGTAAACCAGGGGGTCTCTAAGGCTTTGGAGTACTACTTTCCAGAATCCCTTGATGAAAAAAATATGGAAAAAATTGGAAAGAAGAGAAAATTTTCATCTGAGAATCAGTTTTTAAACAGAGTAACCAAATTACGTTCGCTTGAAAAAGGAAATTCGGAGATGAGTAATAGTTATGAAACTCGCGACGCTGAACCTAGTTTGTCTAGTGATGTGGGTGCAGTAAGAACGAAATCTGTGCAATTCAAACATTTTAATATGGAGAATGTAAGGCAAAGTGACTGTAATATGGATTGCTCCGATTCTTCTCAAAAGCTCATGGATGATGAAATATTTTCAAGGAGGCTAAGTGCGCAAGCAACTAAATCGAATCAAGTTGATCACTTAGACTACAGAAAGATTGCACTTCACGAATTAAAACCAGAAAGCTCAATTTTGTTTAGTCCGCCCTGTAAATTGTCAGTTGATCATTTATATGAAAATCAGAAAAAAGAAATGCAGAGGAGAAATTCTGCAGGATTCGGAACAGATCGAACACCTAGTAACATATTTAAAGATGATATTTTCATTCGAGAACCGGGTAGAAACTCAATTACTAGCATGTTTGAGCAGCAAAAGGATGCGTTCGATATGGCGAAACAGAATAGCGAGGCATTACCAAGCCTTGACTTCTCTATGAATTCTAGTGTAAAATCGATGGATAATAATGATTTACAGAAAATATATAGATCGTTGGGGCTAACATTGAATATGACAGAGGCCCCAAAATCCTCTGAAAGCCAAATTTTTTCTGCAAAATCGAGTGCGCCATCGGTCGATGCTCTATATGCAAAGCAAGTATTGGAGATTCAGAAGAAAAGGAGTGCGTTCGGCTTAAATACTGATTTGATGGAATCATCAAACGTGATGAAAAATCAAGCTTTTACAAAAAATTCTAGTGCAAAATCGAGTGATCAGTTCTACGCAAAGCAGCGTGACGAGCTCAAGAAAAAACAAAGCTATTTCGGTTTGTTCTTGAATTCTCCTAATTCGTCGAAATCTTCTGAAAGTGAAAGTAATTCTGCACAGAATCAAAATACTAATCAAATCCAAAATCCCCAGCACAAGAAGACAGAACCCAAAAATAAAATTTGCACATTTCACCCTAGAATGGCTGAGTCTGTAGGTATTGAGAAACCAAATTTGAGCATTGCTGGCAATGCCGCAAGGGTGGAATCCTCTGATAACAAAGATAAGCACTGTGAAGAATCAAGTAACTGTACTGTTCGGTTTACCCAGGATGCCCAGAATGATGTGTTGCAAAGAAGTAAAAAGGAGCAAGTTGTTGATGCAATACTTGCCGGTTCTCAGTGGGATGACGATTGGGATGAAAATTCAAATTTTTCCACTGATTCTGAACTTGATGAAGATTCGGACATGGATAGCATACCAGCCGGGATGAAATATTTGGACATTGATGAGCAAAAATTGGAAAACGCTCCCCACGAAGCGGAAAAAAAAGAGAATTATGCATTAAAATTTAGTAAGCAAAATAAGGACATACAGCAAGAAAATAGACGTACAGATGGATTTTTTTCGGGAACGGGTCAAATAGCATATGACCCCAGTATGATCGATAAACGAGAATTGCATCCGTTTTTTTGTTCTCAAAAACATCCTTTAGACGAATCGCATGTTTCGACTAGTGTTACGGATTGCATATCATTGTCCTGCAGCGAACAAGAATCGTTAATAGAGGCATGCGCCGCTGTTAGTAACATACGTTCTTTGCCCCCCACTGTGATAATGGAAAAAGCTCTATTTCGGCCTTTACGCGAACACTTTGAATTTATAGGCCAAAATTCTGTTCGGCATTTGCTGGGGGATATGGGCTTACTTCCCCTAATTTCGTGCGTTTGGAACATTATGATTGGTCAACATAGTCGAGTTTTAGACAGTTTTCACAAGATTATTTTTGAAAATCTTATTGTAGAACTTGACGATGTTTTACCGGAATTGTTCGAAGAGATCAAAGATTTAACAGATGTTCTACACCAATCGATCATGAGTTCGAATCCCACTGGTGTTGTATCAACCGAAGCAAATATAATTGAAATTGTTTCGCACCCTCTTCCAGCTATGCGTAAGAGTTTACTCAGCTTGTTTCAAGTGAATATTGAGTCAGTAGAGTCATTGAACTATGGAACATATACCAAGCCGAATTTCATCGATTGGGTCCGAATTTCATGCGAATTTCCATCGCCTTACAATTGTATTTTGACTACCGATGTCATGCGAGATTATGACCGAATTCGAAGCTTGTTTTCACAAATTTCATATACTCTGTATTGTGTTCATGAGGCTCATTCAAATGCGTTAAAATTATCTCGGCAATACGATCGTTCAGAAGGTTTGTTTGAAACATTTCGGAAAAGTCGATCAGTTTTATACAAGATGCTTCAGTTTCTGATGTCACTGCAGACGTACATGTGCGCTCAAACTGTGCCAACATACTGGAGTTCTTTTGTCGAAGATGCCAAAAATTCAAATTCAATTCGAAATTTATCTGAATTGCATCGGAAGCACCTTAATGAAATGCTGAAACGGGTTTTCTTAGATGAATTGCATCGAGATTTGCTTAAAAATTTGATTCATGCGCTCAGTACTTGTATCACTTTTGTGAAGTTTTTGAACATGTTTGACGCGGCAATTTCAAAATTTACTCCAAATCAAGGACCCTATTCCATCAAGTACGATATGCAGAATCTTTCAAATGACTTTTTTGGGCGAGTGATGAAATTTATCGAACATCTTAAACTTATGGCCGAAACCGAAATGGACACTACAGCCGATCAAATTATTATAGTTTTGACCTTCAATGACTATTTCAATAGACAACAATTAAATATACTTTTTAGTTAAGAAGAAGTATTTATAGACTTAGTTTTGTGTAAATGTGTAGCTGCATAGGGTTCCGTAAAATTTCCAGTTGGAAAACAAGTATCTATCTCTATTAAGGATTTCAAGTTCTTAACTAGTACATTTCATTTTTTTTGCATTGGTTGGTTTACATGAAAGTGAGACTAACCATGTTAATTGAGTAATGAAATTATTTTTTTTCATTTTTGTTTGCTCCGATTTCAATATTTATGCATGTATAAATATCTGTTTTTTATTAAACAACCGATTATAAGTTATCTCAACAAATCAAAAATATTTTGGTGATTTCATTCTATTGAACTGATTGAATTTTATTTTCATTAAATGGCATTATTATTCAACCACAGAAAATAATTATGCATAATTTTGTCTAGCCATTTTTCAAACTTGAAAATATGACCATTTTTATCTTTTTTCAGGTTTTTTTATAAGATAGTAGTATTATTTATTATTCTCATATGATTCAATGAGCACTGTCTTCATCTTTGAATTGCGTGTCCAATAAATTTCAAAAATAACGAATTCAATCTTGATTATTTTTGCTTATAGCACCAAGTTCCGCTTCAGATTTTCGTATAACGAATTAATTAGGTGATCCTAAACGTTTGTTATACCCAAAGTTTACTTTTTTAGCCCCCTAAGTCTTTCGAAAATATTTTGGACAACCAGAATACAAGTTGGTATAATAAATCGAGAATCTCTGTGTGTTTCAAATACAGCAATTTTAAAGTAAAACAGCATTAAGTTATTGGTGTGCTAAAAAAGCATTTTTGCAGAGTAATTTACATTATATTTTTAATTTGTACTATGAGTGCATTTATTTTAAATCAATCTACTTAATAATTTTGAGTACTTTAAAAAATGATCACTTCAAGCTGAGCATTTCGATTCAGATTTCAAAATTTTGAACTTTATTAAATTTTTTGTATACTTTTGAATTTTGCTTATAATATCTTCCCAAAATTCTAGCAAGATTTAGGGTGCAAGTTTGCCCCCAAAGTAGTGTCATGTTAGCCCTAACAGTATGGCCTTGCTCCCCATATATTTATATACCTCCGCCCCCTTGATAGGGTTGATATTTGCTCCATAATTTTCTAAAAATATATATACATATATATATATATATATATATATATTATTTACTCTATACGTAAGTGCTTTTAGCAACTCAAAAAATCAAAATTATTTATTGTATCTTCTTTATTTCAAGGCTGAGAAAATTGAACTCGAAAAAATCTTACTCCTGTAATTAGTAAAAAAACTTCATTTTTTGTATTGCAAATACTTAGACATGTCGAAACTTTATAGTTTTTAATATCAATCTGTTCAATTCAACTCAAAAAATCTTTCAAGTTTATAGTTAAATATGTGTAAATAACAGAACTTTTGCATTCAAAAAATTATTTTTTTCAGGTATACCGAACAAAAAGAAACATTGCATTCTTTGCGTCCTGAGCTACGGGTAACAATTGAGCAGTTCAATAAATGTGATATGGTAAAAAACATATTTAAATATGAGAATTCATTATTGCATATAATTGAGCAAATGTAGAGATATTTAATTATGATATTCTTTTCGACATTTAAATTTGTGCAAATTATGATTTTTTTAATTTTTTATACATTTTGAATCGATGCTTTATTGTTTGCGCATCGATATGAATGTTAAGTTGAAATTGATGCAATTTCACAAAAGCTTTTTCTGAAATGTGGATGTAATATATTTTTACAATTTTCTTTTGAAAATGGCATATTTTTCATCGCAGGATCTTTATACGCATGCATTGGACATTTTTCAAAAGCAGATGGATATTATCGAAATGAGTGGTTATTATGCGTCTTTAGGATATATGCCCGCCCCCATACCTCGATTTCGATTTAAAAAAATTGTGCAGTTATAATATTGTAATATAAATTATTCTCTGTTATATAATTTCTTTGTATGCTATTTGTAATGGTTGATTTGACTCATTTAAACAGTAAATTGCTTGTATGCAAAATGAGTGAAGAAGTGGACTTTTTACGACTGTTATTTTTTCAAAAAACATTAGAAAAGCTAAAATCTATCTTTTTTATATTTAGCCAAGTACAAAATAATAACCTATGGACTGAAAACAACTGTTAAAAGGCGAAATAAATCAATTATAAAAAAAGTGTAAAATCCATATTTTGTGTGGAGAGTAATGATAAGCTGCTAAAGGATCAAGAGATTTATTTTTCTTCGGCTTGTGGCATGTATGTTTGAACTTGTTTATTTCACAGTGCACCATTCTGCGTTCTCAAAAAGTTGTAAACTTAACTAAATTTTTTGAAGTGTGGTTCATTTGGTACAGTAATCACCATTTTATAAACCCACCTCGAGACCGAATTTTATGGAATTAGAAAGAGGCTCTGTTTATAAACCAAAATATGTATAGCTTCATACCAGTAGCTAGGACAATTTGGAGCCGAACAAAATTAAGCACAATATGCAGCTAGGTTAACTATTTTCAGGCTCATAGAGCGGTGACTGCTGTATAATGATACTGCTTTGGAGGACTATTGATTAATTTTGAAAATTAAAAATAATTTAAATAGAAATATTTTTATCCGTTTTTTCAAAATGTTTGCTTCAGGGTAGTTAGTTATTTTTCCATATTGAAAGTTCTAAATAGAAAAGCGCGTTTGATCCTGTTAATACTATTATTATTGTAAATTCAACAAAAAAATGTCATTTACGATTGTATAATTATTTATATTGTATTAATTGATTGGAAATTCAATACTTATATATTCGTGACGTAAGGTCTTTAAACTAATCCATTGAAAAAGAATCTGAATCAATCCTGATCCTTTAAATTGTACTAAAAACTTCTAATTGTAAATATTCGTATACGTGTCTGTCAATCGTTGAATTCATTAAGGAATGTGTATGCTCTAAAGACTTAATATTTGGAATAAGTGATACTTATGTGGCATTTTCTTCTGTAATTTTTTTAAAAAGAAAAGGTTAACTATTCAAAGCAATTCTTTCTGTTGAACTTTCGATAAAAATGGAATGATTATTGACTGAAATTTCCCCAGCTATAAAAATCAAGACTCTTTTGTAAAGTAATCTCATTATTGCTTTAAAAACGAAGATTGTTCCAAAGAAATATTGCTACACAATATGGTACACCTGCTGCTGGAATATGGGTCGAATTATTATTAAGCCCAAAATTTAGGCTAATTCAGCTTTTTTCATGGTTCAACTTGGCTGCAATGCTAGTCATTTAATAGGAGCAACTAAAAATTTTCAAATCATTTGTCATACAGTAACAGTTTTAAACACTGCTTCATCATCAAAGTACAAATGATAAGTTTCAATTTTACCTGCAAAACTCATGTCGAAATAAATAATTGCCCGTATTTTTAATAGAATTCAGCACAATTGATAGAAAAAAATGAAAAAACAAAAAAAAGAGAAAGAAAAAAATCAGTCATTAATTGTGAGCATTTTCTTCTAATTTCAGTGCAAGTTAGCGTGAAATTCTAAAACTGGTTAGAATTTTGGAGTAAGCTTGGCTTTATCGGCTGCTTCGATGTGCAAAGCTTTACGTTGAGTTAAACCATAGCAGTAGCAGTAACCGACCTCAAAAACAATGCATGAAGTGTCAGTATTACCAGTAGCATTATTAATAATATTTCCATTGCTGTCCAAAACTTGCCATCCACTGAAAGGTACCTATATAAAAAAGAGAGTAAAAATGATGTTACGAATGATTTAACAGAGTTTTGAATGGAATCAAGAGCTATTCAGCTATGCAGTTGATATTTCATAAACTGATACTATCAGTTACACCAAAAATCACTAATTCGAATATGTCGAACGAGATATGTTAACATATTACAGCAGCAGAGGTTAGTGGAGTGGTAAGCTATCAAAGTATAGAACATATCCTTTAGTGGACCATCGATGTATGGACTATGAATTGCAGTTTAAATCCAAGAAGAGTATACTTTTGAAAGCCTAAGGTTTGTAAAATTAAACCTCTTAGTATCACCCTTTGGTTGGGAGTTCATGTACATTTAAGTCACAAATTTTTGAAAAATTTATGCAAATAGAAATTTTTTTCATCACATCTGTTCTATTCAATGCTTCTGTTTTTAAAATTGTTCTTTTCACTGAACCCAGATAGGAAAAGAACTTTTATGAAAAAAGTGTGATAGCACTCAACCTTAATAAAATAAATATCATTTGGAGAAAAACATAGAATTGTTGTTGGAGAAGAAAAATGAACGAATAATATTTCTAAGGAATTATTATTGCCACTTAAAATAAGGCTTTACGCATCAAACTGAATAATTATCTTGATGAAATTAGCTCATTTGACAGCAATCCACAAAGTAACAAATACTTTGGATTTATTTATTTTATTGAGGTAGTTCAAGTTACCTTGCGAATAAATAAGTTAAGACTAATCTTTTTCACCAAACATTATTTTAGGTATAAGTGATAGCATACAAAGTATATTGTAAACCATCTGTTTTGACAATCATTTTAAGATTGTGCGCTGTACAGCCAAGTTTAAAATAGACTTATAGGATGACCTGAACAATTCATTTAACTGTTCGATGAGCAGCTCAATTCTTCAAATCATTTTTATTCATATAGAATCATAAGTAGAGTGTACTAGCCGTAGCCGTCATTCGATCTGTTTCGCTATGTAACCAATTTTAACCGTATATATGTTCCGATACTATTAAATTAAATTTTTTGAAGCAAAAGGTTTAGTAAGTTTAAATATTGAGCTTGTACCTTAATGCAACGACCTTTGACGCTATCTCGAGAATCTCCTTGAAATGTTTCATGTCCAATTCTAGGAACACCACTGTCCGAATATGGCCTGAACTGAGTTAAACTCAATTCGCTATCAAGGTAATTTAGCTGGGAGAAGGATCCGGAAACATAGTTAGAAAGGTATTCGCACGGCCCGTTACTGTTCATCGTGCCAATAGTATCCCCATTCCTGGCAAGAATTTGATCAGAAAAGCCCGGTCCATTATCTGGGGAGTCAGAGCAAATATCATAGATCGGTTGATGGTTTTTGTAACCATCAAAATAGAAGTCGCACGCTTTGTATGCATCCTCACAAAGGTCTTTTGATTCATAAAAGTCTCCAAGGGTAGAAGATAAAAGAGGAAGAAAGAGAGAAATAAACGCAAGAACACGCATCATAATGTCGCGGAGAAAGTGGATATGAACTAATAGTTGTTCTGGTCAACCTTCAGAAACTCAATATAGAGTTTTCAGGAATCTAGAGAGCAAAAATTTACTAGAAATTTCTGTGAAGAAGAATAAATTTAATGCATTTGTACTGCATAACCATTCTAAAAAACATTTTTTAGCCTTTCCGCAATGCAGTAAAGAATATGAAAAGTCGCAATTGGAAAAATTATTGTAAATTTTTTTTTAATTTTCAATTATTACTTAAGGGACACCCTAATTTTCAACATGAAAAACATTCAGCCGATCGAAAAAAAAATTTTGCAAAAAATATGTTGGGAACAAAAATAATATTTAGGGGGCTCAACTAAAAAATCATATGAGGGGGAGTTGAAAAAAGGAATTGAGACAAGAAAAGATATCCAAATTCCCAAACATTAACAATTCCAGTTAACAATTCCAGTTCCTCATGCCTACATGCACGAAATCTGAATATGTCATATACTACAGTGCTGCTCGAAAAACCGTGGCAACTAGCAGTTCTAAAAACGTTAATTAGTACCTAACATATTAATTAAAAGACGAATTTGTTTGAAGAACAGGTTTAAGATGTTTAAATGTAAGTGGATCGTTGTATCAGATAGACATAAATCTGAATCGTGAATTGTAATGCCAATTATTTATGAAAGGGCGAAACCTTTCAAGCAATATGCACATAACTGAAATATTGTGCTTAAATAATTTTCGAGTTATTCGCCATTTTTTTAGCATAAGTCTTAGAGGTAGAATTGAATTCTGAACCTCAGTTCTCTCGTAAATACGATTCCAACAGTGATTTTATAGTCATTTGGCATACAAAGAATTTGTCTACTTAAGATTTATTGCAATACAAACAGCGAGCGCCCTAAAGAAGAAATGATCCAACCAATAAATAAAAAATTCGAGTGTGTGTTTCAGAAAATGGTGTTGAGACAGTATGGGATCTGAACCTTAGTATTGCGGCTGAATCCTTTAGCACTTCAGTGTTTTCTACATATAGTGAACCTCTCAATGAAGTTCTACATTTTGAATTGGCAGACGATTTGGATCCACTTTTCTCTCTTACTTTACACATGAGTTTTTCACAAATCCCCATGATGTAATCTCATTATTGCCTATATCAATGCTTTTTTTCAGCTTTCAGAATGTGAGTTTCGAAACATTACAAAATCGCAATATCTTCATTGCGATTTCCAATGTTTTCCGACTCATCTCGAAAAACTTTTAGATAACTGCAACATGTTGGATTCCCCTACAACAATGGTTCGACTCGATTTATATAGTGCCACTGAAGCTAGGGCTAAATGCCATTTTTCAATTTTGGAAATGAGCTCTTTTCGATTAGTCACTCTTCTCTCGTTGGATTTTTGCACAGCTACTGATATTGATATTAAGAGAAAACTCGCCACGATGGTTAAGGAACTCTTGGCTAAATTGACATCCTTAAAAAACCGCCTTGATGATGAGCGCTCGAAACAGTACCAGTCGTTTGAAGTTGAGGAGCAGAGAGTTCGAACTATAAATGAAATGAGGTGAAAGAAAACTAGAAAAATACTAACTTTTTTCTTTCTCGAAGAGTGCATTTAAACACATTATATTTTTTGAGATGGGCAATAATGCATGCATGTTTGCTAGAATTGCCTTATGATTGTTTATTAGTTCAATGGTGCTGCAATTATTGCAGCAGACAAATATAAATTTTCAAATCGTCTCTCATGTATGCAGTACATTATACTTCAACGAAAACATTTAGCATAGAATATATGGATTTTCGATCACACGTTATTCAATGTTTTAGATTTCATCGTTTTAAAAAATTGAAAATTATCAATAAAGACGAATGTAACTATAATGAAACCTGGTGTTGTAAACTATTTTCCAGGGATTCCCATGCTAGAGAACTTGCAAAGATTAAGGAAGAATCGCCCTTTAGTTTGAGACAAATGCTTATTGATTGGGAACTTAAACTTAGAGAATCAGTTTTTCGCAAGGACACAATGGAGCAAGTATTAAAAACCCTCCAGGAAAAACATAATGAACAGGTTCCAATTCATATATATATATATATATATATGAAAAACTCTGATGTTGAATCACTTATTTATTTATTGGATAGGACAAGGAAATAAGGCGTTTAATTCGAAGAAAGGACCTATTAAGAAAACAGGTTATATAATTTTTTGAAAGACTTAGTACTTGGGGTCTGGTCACTGCTGTAATATTACAAACTATTTTTTTATTTTCAAATAATTTTTATTTGGTGCTGATAATTTGGATTTTTCAATTAATGAAACTGGTGTATTGAAAACACGCCTAAAATGAATGTATATTGATTACCTGGACGAATGGTTATATAATCATTTTAAGTCGAGTTTAGCTTGTCATCTGTACATTTGTTTATATTTCTATATATATACATATTTATATTAAAAAGGATGACTTTTAACATAGAAAGTTCTATAAAGTCAAAGCAAAGCTTATAAATTTTTTTCAAATTTGCTCAATGTGTACATTTTGGTACTCGAGTTCGAACGAGTAGAGTCAGTTACTGCTCAACGTTTAGAGAAATTTCAGAATCATAGAAAACAATTAAAAGCAGAAAACAAGTCATTGAAGTCATACATTAGTAAACTTCAGAACGTAAATCAAGAGCTTGCTGTTGAGGTGGATGAAGGAAATGAAATTATTAAGGTAATTTTTTTACGCGTCAAGTCAACCATAAATGCATGGATATATATATGTAAATATTTATGCATGTGTGGTTGCTTGGCAATGTCATTCGGAGCATAAGACTCTCAATGCTACCATTTCGAAAAAGAAGAAGGCGATTTTAACACAAGAAAAAGCAGTTGCGGACAGAAAAAATAAAATTTCATCTATGAAATTAAAAATTGAACGAATCAAAGTGAAGCGCAACAAGCAAATTTGAAAATGACTCAGTTAATGCAAACCCTATATGTATTTACTTATAGTACATCAGTAATTGTAAAACTAATTTACAACCAAATGTACCTTATTCGATTTTTAATGTGATTTTAGTAAGCTTGAGTCTGCTTTAGCCATCCACTGAATATAATGGTTGTCTTAGAAGTGTTAATATGAAACTTGAGTTCAATACAATCGTCTCATGTTCGAGTGGCGACTGGAACCCATTATGATATATTTTTGATTATTTTCTTTGTATAGAATGCTCTATCAATAGTTTTTACCTTTCCTGTCTATTCCATTAAGTCTGAAGGTGGATTAAATTGACCTGTACGTTGACATTTTTTCGCCTTTAAACTCAATTATGTTTATATTCCATTTTCTATATAAGAGCCACAATACTGAGCTAATGGCATTGAAAACTGCACTTTCGAACAAGAACAAGGTACTCTTGGCTCAAGAAGATCATGTTACTAAGGGAGAAAATATTATATCCACTTCAAAAATGAAACTGAAAGTACTTAAAAACCAAACACAGGAATCTAATTCTCAAATTACTAAGACAATATATAATTACAAACTAACTCTCTCTGTTAGGATACACTTTTGTTGTTAATCATTCATTCAATGGGCTTTATATTGATGCCTGTTATTAGTACCGTGGACCTGAGTCGTTACTCTATTGGATATTTCAGAACAGTGTATGAATGTGTTCTTCAGGGCAATGTATGTAGGTAGTTTGATAGAACCGCCAAATTAATTCCTTGTATTCGAAGTTAACCGTATATGCTGCAAAGTTGGTTTTATTGTGGACTTTGATTGTTATTAGATGTAACAAGAACTGTCGGATTCCAGAAAAAAGATGGCAGAGAAAGTTAATGTAATAGATGAGAATATGGAAATCATCAAATCAATTCCTCCTACTTCTGTATCTAAACCCATTAATCTTAAATCAAAAAATTCACCTCAGTTCAATTCAAATTCTATTCGAAAAAACAGCTTTACTTCCAGAGATTGTGAAGCATCTCAAAGTACTTCTAATGAAACTTTTCGTTCATATAATAACTAATCCGTGAGAGGGACCCCATCGGTGAGGCTAGGAGTACCCATTGTAACACCCGAAGAACCCGTACAATCCGATTTGGATGAAGGTAGTTCATATTTCCCCAAGAACAGGTCGTCGAATTGGGTACCTAGACCGATGCATAGCTTGGATTAATTTAAGGAACAGATTTCAAATCAAGAAAACGTGCTGAGGGATATTTCTAATCAAATAGGATGTAATGGGATGGGGCAATATGGGGAATAAATACATCTCCTCAATATGATAATGCCATCCATCCAGAGCCAAACACCAAGGTCGAATGTGCCGGAGTGTTGAGAAGAAATGCCTTCATTAATTTTGATTTGGCCAACAATTCAAATATGATCGTACTGAACTGCAATTGTCACAGTGATGGTTTCAATCAGATGATAATTGGATATTGTAGAAGAATATCCTTACTTTTACAATTTTAGAAATGATGTGAAAATTAATTCCAAAATTTTTTCTCTTGATTTTTCACTTGTGCAGTAGTTTCTTTGTATGTATTTACTAAAATTCTATGAATACATAACAGATCTATCTGCTTCAATGTCCATCTTAATTTAGTTGATAGCCAGGATCTAATATACATTATTTTGAAGTCCATAGACAATCTGTTTGTGTTAAACTTCAATGGATCACTCATGATAATGTGGTTTCTTCAGTTTCTCCTGCATTGTCTGTATCTGATTTCAGAAAGCAAAAGTACATGTACAACATTCATGATAATGTGGTTTCTTCAGTTTCTCCTGCATTGTCTGTATCTGATTTCAGAAAGCAAAAGTATATGTACAACATTCATGATTATGATAGGAACCAGAATGTTGGAAAAAGTTTGGAAAGAGAATATCAATTAGTTTGATCCATTGTTTGTTTGCCATGCATTTCTTTACCACCAAAGCACATCAAGGTTGAAAGAGAATTTTATTGTATCAATGCTTTTAAAGCCACTAGTTTGCATCAGTCAAACAGATTGTTTTGGTCCGTTCAATATTGAATTAAATTAATCTTTGAAATACTCTATCAGACAATACAATGACAGCAATCCTGAACCGTTAGGACAGGTTGACGCTGTTAGTGAACACTGACCCCAAACTAATTGATTTACAACTGGTTCACTTGTAGACTCTGCTGACCACAGAAAAATAAATTTTGGTGTGCCCAATGGTATATTTACTGTAATCTTATTGTCAGAATACTTGCTGGTCCTGCTATCTGTATTAAATTGCTACAGCATAACTACTCAAATATGTTTGAATATATTTACATAAGTTCAGATCACATTTTACCTATATTTTTTCTACTTTATCCTTCATTTAGCCTCTTCTACCACATTGTATGCATTATCCTATTTGTGCCCTTATACCAATCCTTTATGTCAGCACCTTTATCATAATCCTTAGTAATGGATTCCATTACTTTACACCACAATGTGCCATGTGTCAATTTTCTTATGGTTAATTGAAAATCCCCTTGATCATTTTCCGGAATAGTCATGCAACCAGTTCAACCAATGAAAAACTGACCTTATGTTCATCATATTGTTTTAAAGCTCTTCTTAACCATCTTCTATTCAACTTCAAACTCTGTTTCAACTGGTTGGATATTATTCTAGAATCATCATAAAAGCTATACTTCCACTTTATTTCAATCTTTTATCAGTTACTCAACTCTACTGTCAGCACCTAATGTTTTTTCACGGTGTTTCATCTTAGAATCATGATTAATTTATATATGTTAGGAAATTTACTGCTCTAGTGCCCAAATTCTACCCTACTTGTATGTTACCCTGATTTACCCATCTTTTCTCCAGTTATTTTGTAACATCTTTTGAGATCAAGAATTAGATTTGTATTTCATAAAATATTTCATGTAGCCCACAAGGTTACCCACATGCAGCCTGTAAGACATTGTTACAATTAACTAGTTTCTTTGCATTCTTCTACATTATTACAATATGCGCAGTACACTGGTATTTCTGGTACTGCTGCTGAGTCACTACAGTTATTGGCCCTCCACTTCTGTTAGGAATTAATATATTAAAGGCTATGCATATAACCAATAATAAACATCACCAGAAACCCAAAGAAGGCACAAAGCCAATAATGTATTAATCCCTATTCATGTGTTGCCAAGAATGGATCTTGTCAACACAATACTACTTGAGAGCACATGCATATGAGAACACACTTATGAGAACATACTTATGAGAACACACTAATGAGAACATACTTATGAGAACATACTTATGAGAACACACTAATGAGAACGTACTTTACAAGAATACACATATAAGACGAATTAAGTCCATAGAGTTACAGTTCAATAACAGATCACGGCAAAACAGATCAGATCCTGACAACTTCAATTGACAGTATACTTTGTCTGTATTTTCTTTTTTTTCCCTTCAATTATTAGGGCACGATGTTTGTTCATGTAAGATTTCTTCAGGGAGTTATATTTATAGTTTGATCTAATTTGTCTTGTATGCATGTAGAATAAGTTGTAAGGTGTTGACAAGATTCATTCTTGTCAAAACCTGAGACAAGGCTAATATCATTATGTTATTTGTGTAATTTTTTTGTACTCCTTATTTTGCTTTAGCTTCTTGGTTTACGCATTAACACAATATGTTAGCCTTAACATTTACTTGACTTTATTTTTGCCAAACATAGTTTCAAAGAAATGCCTAAATAGTTTTAAAATAGTCACAAGCCTATCTATGGAAATTATTGCATTTACTTTTGATAAAGGGTTTTGTCTAGATTCAGCGAGATTCTACATAGAGCCAATATTCAATGGACATTCAATGGTGTGTACTGCAGAAGCTAAGAAGACATGCTTTAGTTCATTCTTTCACTTTTTGCTCACTCTTCTTAACAATTATATGACATATATATTATTAGTCTCTTGACTATTTTTACTTTTGCTGTGCCTCTGCATCAGTAAAGCAAGTTACATGTACTATATATGCACCTTCACTTTTTTTCTCTGATACTTTCATCTGCCAAGGCATGTAGTGTCAAGACAAAAGAAGAAAGATATAGAAATATAATGTAGTGCTTGTACATATGCAAGGTGGTAAAGACTGATGTATAGCAGAGGAGAGACAGCAAATGCAAAAAGATTTAATAAAAATATAGTTTTATTAAGCAGAAGAGTAAACAGAAAAACAAGACTGAGCAAATGAATATGTTCCCTCTAACATGTGTAGTATACCCTCTTGAAGTGCCCTTGAAACTTACTCTCCAGTAATTCTTGTTGAATCTCACTGAATCTTGTGGCCCACTAGTAAATCCATAGTTTTTCTTAAGGAGGCTTGTGACTATTCTAGAATTGTTCAAAGTGTCCTTTAGAATTATCCTTGGTGGAAGTAAAGTGGAGTAATGAATGAATAAGCTGAAGAAAGCGAGATTAAAAGATTGGTGACCATTCTAGAATAACATTTGAGTAGTTGAAGGCGGAGATTGAGGTATTATGACAGGAGATAAAGCAGGATTTATGGAACTGATGACATTCCAGAATAATATCCAATAACTTGAAGAGGTATTATGACACAGAACATGCATAGGTGGAAAATATTTGAAGAAGTTTCCACAGAACCATATGGAATATGACATGTGGTAAATTGTAGAGGTGTAAAACAAAGGAGTCCATAAAAGATTTTTATAAAGGTGCTGACATAAAGGTTTGGTATAAGTGTGCAATTGGGAAAATAGGCGCAACTTGTGAAAAGAGGCGAAAGGTGGAAAATGTGTGGGCAATATAGGCAAACATAAGCAAACATAGTCAAGGAATTATGTGGTAATAATTTATAGAGATAGCAGAACCAGCAAGTATCCTGACATGTAGTCTAGTTGTCTGCACTCTGTCAGTGAGTGAATATGTCAGCAGTTTAAAATTGTCCAATTTATCTTACAATTAAGATTTACATGTTCAGAACTGACTTGAATCGATTCCAGACTGGTGTAAACATGATGATTTTCAACCAAAACTCTACGGGCTTTCTCATCCTCGACCAAAACTCTACGAGCTTTCTCATCCTCAACCAAAACTCTACGAGCTTTCTCATCCTCAACCAAAGCTCTACGGGCTTTCTTATTCTTAATACCCGATCGATTCGTATTATCCCTTAACAGGTTCTGTAGAAGGGGAATGCAATACAAAGATATGCTTGTTTTGAAGGTACTTTGGTCCGAACCAATTCAGCCTAGCTTCAGAACTAACAGAAATCGATTCTAGCAGAACCTGGAACTGGCTTGAACCAGTTCCAACCTGGGTCAGTTTGACACATGAGTATCATTAATTTAATATAATTTTTAATTTAATAATTATAAATACTAATTACTAAAAATGATAATTTTTAATTTAAATTAATCGAATATTGCGCGATCTTTGTGTTGTAGTATGGAACAATTATCCCCTTTGAAAGGAAAAAATTTGAAACTAAATAACTTTTGATATAGATCTTGCCTCAATGAGCTGAACAGTATATAGATAAGTTTCTTGCGTCATATTAAACTTCATTCTAGCACATTTTATGATGTTGAAATAATATGTGACTCGATGTGAAGCATATATATTCGATAACACCTATCCGGATCATTTGAAAGCAACGCATATGGCTTCCAAAAAATCAATGTGATTACAACTATGGTCAATATCTCGACAAAATTTCAAAGTTCACGATATGCACATATCTGAGTATCAAGTGATATTATAAATCCAACATGTCCAAACATATTATGTTCTGGATATTAAGCTTGAGCAGCTCACATAGATTAAGAAGAATGATTGAAACATTTACATCTAATACAACTCGAACAAAACATTTTAACTCAGTTGAACTACTAAAAATCATTCGTTGAGTTTTTTGTTGAAGCATTTAGCCTCTAATCACGGTATCAAAAATTTTATAGCGTATTTAAGAACATGAAAAATTACAATTTCAGTCAAATATATGTTGAAAAGAGCAATCAAATTTTTTTTATAGAACTAGACTATTCAAATATAAGCTATCAACTGACAAAACGGTTCTAACACGCTGATCAGGGTGGTTCCAACGCTTGCATTATCCAAAGCAATAGCCTACCTCAAAAACAACGCAAGCATCATCTGCACTGGTGAATACGTTTTCGATTACATGGCCTACACTATTTAATATCTGCCAGTTACTGATAGGAACTTTGATACACTGTCCCTTAACGCTGAGCCTAAAAACACAGATGAGAAATTTTTTTGCAGGATCGAATTGATACTTTGAATTATTAGCTCATTTTATTGGGATATTGACCATTTTTTTCAATTTAAAAAAATTTTCAAATCTGAAATTTCATGCTTATTTAAATAAGTGCACGAAAAAGGCGTGTGCGTGAACACAATAAGTGACTATGAACAACAATCTTACCTAGAGTCGCCTTGAAATGTCTCGTGGCCGATTCTGGAAACGCCGCTGTCGGAAAAAGGCTTGAATTGAGTTAAGCTCAACTCATCGTCCAGTTCATCCAGATTGAAAAATTCTTTTTCTATATCAACCAAATATTCACAAGGGCCATTACTATTCACCGTGGCTATGTAATCGCCGTTTCTGGCCAAGATTTCGTCAGAAAAACCAGGACCATTATCGTGAGAATTTTCACAGATATTATACACGGGAGGGTATACGATATAACCACTAAAGTAAAAAGTACAGAAATTGTATGCAACATCACATTCATCCCAACTGGACCCCTTTAGAACAGTGGAGAAATGGGGTGACACAGCTGACGCCAACATTAGAGACAGGGCAACCATGAATCCAGAAATAAGCATTGAAGAACACGAGTTCATTTATCTTAGGTGGTAAACTATCTGATGTAATGAAATGATAAAATACCAAGTTCTCGATGGAATTCAAGATTTTTACAGAATTTTGTGAAGAAAATTCTAAATGAAGGGTTCATTAAAAATCGATAACTCATCACGTTTACTAGCATCGCTAAAAATGGTTCAGATCGAAATAACAGCCGAGTAAGTCATTTCAGTTATACAGAGCATATATATGCTTGCCGAAGATTTTTAAAAATCTGCCTGATAAGTTTTGAAAAATTTCGGAATGAAGATATTGGCATAGAGCTTGGCCTCTTCACAAAGTACTATTTTAATTTTTTGAAAAAATCTTTAGTTCATTATAAATGAAATGTATGCGAAACGCTTAATTCAGCTATTAAAAATTTTGCACAGTAAACTTTTTATTGACACATATTTAGCATAGATACTTCATGATGCTCTTAGTATAAAAGAAATAATACAGATAATTTGTTCTACTTTTCAATTTCAAAAACAGTATTGTATGCTGCTCAGATCTTTTTCAATTCATGAAATCTGAATGACGACAAGACTTGCAAATAATAAAGATGCCTCTTCTCTTCTACTGCGCAACAAGCAATTTTTTTGCCTGGATCAAATGCATGAGTAATTGATATCAAAGCAATTTGATAAACGGAATTTGGGGAAGTTTGGATGAGTTACAAACGAACATCCACAAAAGATTAAAAGCTCAATTTTTGACATGAAGGCAATTCTTCCTAACAATCTATCTAAAATAGTCTGCATCAAGAGTCTGCCTTCAAAATGCATAAACTTTTTATATTATATATTGATACATTTTTCCTTAAAAACATTTCCTTCATGTAACTATTCATCTTAATATTGCAATTTTCTCAATATTATTTGCCGGATTAAGCTATCAAGTTTTTCAAACTCAATTTTTTACTCATCGAAGCGCTATTATTCAGAATTGTAATTAAATTTGAAATTTTCTCTCATTACCGTTTTAAATGCAATATGACATTCTTTATGGCCTTAGTTAGATAGCATTTCATGATATCTCCTGCTTAGAAAAAATTGCATTGCTTTGTCGGTAATGTTGATAGAGTAATGCCTTATTGATTTCACTGCTATTTTATATACTTTGATGTCATTGTGGCATTATGCTGCTGATGCTCTTGACTGAAATTAGAAGGAAGAAGTCATTGTTGTGCAATATGATCAAGTGATTAAAAGTGAATTTAGATGGGTATGGGAGGTATGAGATTCTATCAAGGGTGTATTTCACCACTGCAAAAAAATTTTACTGTTGTGTGAAAAGTGAGTGCTTGCTTTTGATGTGCATGAGCTTAGGAGGTTCTCACTGAAAGCAAGTGTTAGTAGTACACTAGAAATGCTTGTGCACAGAGAGTATATATTTCTAATGTGCTAATCAGTGTACATGTAACATGATAGAAGTTTCAAATGTTCATTCACTGTTCTTCAACAGAAATTAAATTTGTCACAAACTACGTTTTTTTAAACAATCAAGCTAGTCATACTCAAATCATACAAAACATACATTTTTTTTAAAGTTAAGAATCAGTCTGTACAATATAAATAGCTCAAAAATGTTAGAGGAACAATTAACTCTATTTAGGTTAAAGTTTAAAAGGTTGCCTTGATTGCATTCATGCTCCATCTACTTTTCTCAGTGAGATATGTCCATTGCCTAGATAATGTAAATGGCTTTAGTGTAGCTGTGCACATAATCTTCAGAGGTTTTGTTTGAATTGTCATGATTTTGGCATTTTGTTGAGAAGCAACCACAAAAATGTAAGATTTAAACAGCACAGTTTGTTAACATATATGCAACTTTGTTTGTACTGCTGCAACTGATTAAACTTCACAGTAGCACACCAATTATAATCCTACCCATTGCCACAGCCCAGGGATTCCACATACGGCCTAAAATCTCCATTATACACTTAATGACAAACAGAGAATTCTACCTAATTTCTGCACCTACAAAGAAAAAATATAATTAATCTTTTAAAAGATTAATTTCTAACATTATTTCACCATGGAGAAAGATTGTGACTATAGCCAGTCAAATATAACTGATATGGTTTAAAACTGAGTACCCATTGAAAAATTGCGAGAATACAATCCAAATTTGATGCTTACTAATTTTTATATTCTTAGCTGTACTGCTATGATATATATTCAAAAACTATCTGGGAGTAATGCGCAATGAAGGATTGTGGAAACGGAATTTAAATATCAATGCCGTGTCAGGAATGTAAAATACAACATAAACACAAGAAATCTGTGACAGAATACGTATATTATTACATCCTAAATTGTGTTGATAGAAGTGAGGTAACTTCATCAACACAACAAAACATCACTTACTGAAACTTGTTCTCATAATCAGAACTGAAACTTGTTCTCATAATCAGAACTGAAACTTGTTCTCATAGACTAAACTGAAACTCCAATATGGTATCAGAAGAAATGTACTGAAGCTACAAAATAGAATTAACTCCCTTAGAGGTTAATTCCTAACATGCCGATTCGTAAAATTAGATATTTCAGACTAACTCGACTGGAAGATAGCACTTGGAAAGTTTGTATAGAAGTTGGTGTGAGAACTGCAACTTTTTGCAGGAAGTTATTTTAATGAAAGCAGCTGAGTTAAACTCCCCATGGTGAATGACAAATTGTTTGATTTAAGCAGGTGTTGGGGTTAAAGAGGTGTTCATCTCAGTGGATTTCAGTGCATAACCGAAATATAACAGATCACTCGGTTAAAAAGATCATAATGTGTAAGTCGGTTACTTCATTCTCATTGTTGGATAACCGAAGATACTATTGATCCCCGCCATTTTGAAATTTGAAGATCTCTTCGAAGCCACAATTTTTACATTGCAGAGCTATCAATATATACCTACGAAGCATTTAATTGGTAGGAAATATACGTGAGGAATTTGAATACAGGGAATATTCAGAGCATTTATAGAATCAAATATATCTGGTACGCTGATATTTCTTTATGCATTTTTTTTCAACATTAGTTCGTTTGCGAAACAGCATAGTTTGGCTTTATTGAACCTTGAAGTATTTATTCAGCCAATTGGTACCGAAAAACAGAAATCTATCAAATTCAATGTGACAGTTTGAAAAAACAGGCTTTTTCCACGAACACTAAAATTTTACTTACGATCCCTGCTTTGTTTGATTTTATGTAACCATTCGTGATTTGATGGTCGATTAAAATGATACAGCACGAATCATTGCTTTATAAGTCTAAGCCATTGTTAGTCAAGGTCTTAGTCTTTATTTTTTATTTTTTTACCAATTTTAATTCCGCATTAAAGCTTTTGTTTTGTTAATTTACTCTCTATTTCAGTTTGTCATGAGAGTTAGTACTCTGAATTTAGCCTTCCTGGGCTCAACCATAGCATGGGGACCATCATCAACTAGTTCTCTACGGATGGTCGCGACTGCTCCGAAGGCTGCAGTGGAAGTTCCACTAGATGTTTCGCCAGGATGGCGCCCAGATTCCTGGCGAACTAGGAAAGCCTATCAAATACCAGAATACAAAGACCAAGAAAAGCTAGCAGATGCCGAAAGAATACTTACCAGGCAGAGTCCTCTCGTTTTTGCTGGAGAGGTAGATTTTGATTTTGAATCATTGAAAATGGTAACAAAGGCGTATTAGCAGCAAAAATCGTGTCTCCTGCAGTTTTTCTAGCTGCATATTTTCTGACAGTTTTATTGCAAACTTTAAACTATAATTAATGGATATTATCTATTTCTTAAAGTTTACAATTTATGATAAAAGTGCAGGATTTATTCTATTCGCTAATATATACCAAATATTTTCGTTTAATTGAACACAGTGGATAAGAGATATCAAAATACACTACCAATGATAGATTGGTGGAGTGTCGATCTTTTAAATAATAGAATATATCATTTAGTCTACCATCAATTTGTAGACTATTAGCTATCAGTCATAACTCATTCTTATCATTATAGTGTCGGGAACTCCATAAAGAACTCGTAGCAGCTACTAATGGACAGGGGTTCTTACTAATGGGTGGAGATTGTGCAGAGTCCTTTAATGAATTCAATGTAAACCATGTGCGAGACACTTTTCGCGTCATTCTTCAAATGGCTTTGATTATGACTTTCGGTGGGGCAATACCAGTGACGAAGGTAATATCTCAGTTTTTCCCTGTACGATAAGATTGTCAAACATGCATATATGCAGTTTTATTTTATCATTAACTTCTTTATTTAAGTATATATATATTTTTATATTGATGTTACAAAATATAATAGAGACTTTTTGAAAAGTATTTATTGAGTAGTAAGTATTGTACATTTTATCAAATTTTTTATAATTCAAATATATTAGGTTGCTTTCAATATCGCATTAGCTCATCATGGTAGTAAAATTAATGCCTTGCAATTGGACGGTAGCATAACACTTTTTTTAGATTGTGATTTCTTACAAACTGAACTGTTGAATGTTATTTCACAATCATGATTAAATTAAAAGCTTTATTATCAGAAGGCTATCTGAACAGGTAATAAGATAAGCATAAAATTCGAAAGTTTGTAAGAAGTAAATTATTTTACTAAGTTGCCATGAAATAAACAGTTAATTTATGTTGAACCAGATTGGACGTATGGCAGGTCAGTTTGCAAAGCCTAGGTCGGATGCTTATGAAGAAAGAAATGGCGTTAAGCTTCCGAGCTACAGGGGGGATATTATTAACGGAGAAGAATTTACCCCCGAATCAAGAGAAAATGACCCGTACCGTATGATCGCAGCTTATCATCAAAGCTCCCAGGTATAGAGCTGATATACTTCTGTGTGCTACATTACTCGCTGTGAAATATAGTGTCACTGGAATTTTAAACAGGCACTGCTCTGAATCATATAGCCTTTTTTTCAGTGTTTTAGTCTTCATTTTTCTTGGAAGCAATAATTTTCAGTTTTTTTACTATGGGAGTACTCGTGCAAGTTGCATGTATTAATGCCAAAATTAAATGAACTTTAATGCAAACAATGCAATTATTAAATCAGGGCTTCACAAATTTAGGCATAATCTAGTAATTTCGACTTGATCTTTTTCAAATTTCACTAGTACAAAAGTCCTATAGTAAATGCTCTACATTTTTATAAAATAATTTGAGTTTTCAAATTCGACTTTAAATTTTTTAATAACTATATTTGGGTTGAATAATGCATAGCAATGATGAAGTCTATTTTCGATGAGTTTGAAAAGTATGAATCTCATCTGCCTTGTCTCATTAACTTATGTATACATATTTTTGATATAAGATTAAATTTAAAGTTTCAAGATCTTTTGTTATTATGATTTTTCTGTACGTGAAAATGAACTCTCTGGTATCCAGATGCGGTGCTATTGTTTTTCTCAAGAAATCATGAATGTTATTTTATGTTTGACTACTTAAAATATGCATCGGATTTTTTACATAAATGGATGGAAGCTTTTATTTGTACTTTTATCACTTGAATATATTTTGAAGTTAAAATACCAAAGGTCGCAAATTCTTGTTTTTGTTTTTATCACTTCATTTTATGAAGCGATGAATTGCTTCATTGTTTGCACGTTTAATGCGCCTCTTGTTGAAGCACTGTGTAATATTATTATTTCTCTGATAAAATCTCCTTGATTTTTTTATTCATTGTACGATGAAGAAACTCCTGCTTCATGAATGTGGTAAATGTGGTTTTGACATGCTATTTACTATTTTCCTCTGTTGTGGTATACGTAGACATTGAATATCCTCAGAGCATTTGCAACTGGTGGCTATGCCGATATATCTCGTTTACATGCTTGGAATCTTGATTTCGTGGATCAAACTGAACCTGGAAGCAGGTTAGAACTATATATGTTTATATGTCGTCATGAGTACATATGTACTAATGTGAGATAAAAGATATTTGAAATATTCAATTTACTTGAAATATAATTCAAGGACGGATATGAATACGAATGTAACACTTGAAATAAAGCATTTTTATCTTATAAAAATGCCTGATATTTATATAGAATACATGCAAAATAGTACGTTTATTGAATAAAGAAAGTTTAGAATGCTGCTGCACTATGCTTGATGACCTTCTGTAAAATGATTAAAATTACAATAAATTTACTCACAATAGATCAATAATGGTCTTAAAGTGACATAAGTTAAGAAATACATTATGAAATTAAATCACAGTGTCATTGGCTAAATTGTATTGTTTTATTTTAAAACGGTTTTATATTCTTTTTCTTATTGATAGTATTATATATAGTTGATGATGATGCAATTTATATCGATATATGTAGGTACCGCCAGATGGCAACGAAAGTGGACGAATCAATGCGATTCATGAAAGCGATTGGAGTTGACACCAATGATTCACGATTCAAACAAACTAAGTTTTACACAGCACATGAATGCTTATTACTGCCTTATGAACAAGCTCTCACTAGGTATGCATACAACTCAGACATTATGTGCTTATTTCGTGCATACCAAATATTCCAACGTTAAGATCTTTTGAAGTCTTCTCTGAAATTCTATTAAGAGTTATTTTGAATGTCGGTAGCTGTACATTTTACTATTAGCAGTTACATAATTTTAACATTGAACTGCAGTGTTATTTTGACTATTAGATAAAGTAACAGAGCAAGACATGAAAGACAGAGTGATAGCAAGGTTAAAGTGCAAAATTATATGCCAACTTTATTCATAATGTTTTAGGAACATGCTATGAAACTGCATTTTCAATCATTAGGTATACTCTATTAGCATGCTTCAATGTAAACCAACATTGATTAAGTTAATTTTAGGGATTTCAACTCAAAATATTTTTTGTAGTTTGGAATATATCAATGTGCCTATGTTCCGAATGAAGTGGATAAATGATTAAATATTAGTTTTTATTGATGTTGAGTCCTAGTAAACTGCACATATATAGTATGGTAGCCTTTCTTGAAATACAGTCATTTAAACTATTCTTCAATTAGCATTCTGGTACAATTTAAAACTAGGATAAAATGTGACGTTGCACACTATTGCACTGCTCTTTTTTCATCTCTTTCCTTCAGCTGCGTGTCTTCTGTCTTTGATACCCATCATGCTGGAAACATTGACTATCTTGTCTAGAGCTTTTTTTACAGAATCGACTCATTATATGCATATGCATTAAACTTCGGATATAATGAAGCTGTCCCACCAAATTAATTCGTTACATTCGAAGATCTGACTTGAAATTTGGCACTATATGACGTATTCATTACAAGTGAACATTCATTAAAATTCAATTGGTTTTAACTGAAGTTTATTATACATATATATATATTGACTTAGGTTGGATTCTACTACTGGAAAATGGTACGACTGTTCTTCGCACATGCTGTGGGTTGGCGAACGGACTCGTCAGTTAGATGCAGCGCATCTTGAATTTGTGAGGGGTATTGGCAATCCTCTGGGGGTCAAAATTAGCGATAAATGCACTCCTGATGATTTGCTCACTGTAAGTTTATGTTATCCTAAATTCATCGATATAATTTCAAGCTCAATTTTTTAAAGACTTTTCGAAGGTTTTGAGCTATTTAAAAAAATTTTCAAATAGAATATCATTGTTTTATTCTTAAAGAATGTATTTCACTTATATTTGTGCATTGAATTTGAAGTTACATAGAACTTGGCCAATTGGGGATTTTCTGCATCATTTGTGGTCGGGGGTCATTCTTTGACTTGAAGTCTACGCTATCCAAGGAATTATATCACAAGCAAAAGATCACCATCGTGAAAATATACATCTATAACTATTCTTTTCAAATGAATATGCGCGAAATTAAGCGTGACCTTTCATTTGTGACAAAATTCTGCGGTCGAGGTCAAAAACTATTCTATAGCATCTCAAACGAATACTTAACTCATTAAAAAGTATTGTTCTAGCATTCTTAGCTCTCCTACCATTATTAACTGTTATACTGTAAACCTCATACTTTTCATGCAACAATTCTCTAGAATAAAGCAAGTGAACGTCTCAACTTCAAAATGCGTTCATAACAAAAATAAATGAAAAGTTAGAAATGCTGAGTAATAAAATTCAATAGTACATGATGGCAGCTTTTTTAAATATAAAATGAAAGTTTACATTTTGTTGGCCATTACAATGGAAATTTGTGAAATAAACAAACCGAATATGCATTTCTCTTCCTGTGTCGAACTGATTGTCAATCTGAACAGTGAAATAATCAAATATTTTCAAAAATGTGGAATTAAGTGATTTTTAGATGACTGTACTCGTAAAATCATGCCACGCAATTGGCAAAAGAGTCAAATTCATTTTTTTTGTCGGCAGAAAGTCTTTAATCAAAAATTAGTCTTTTTAGATGAAGCAACTTACGTTAGACATAATTTTTTTAAGTTGTTATTTTTATAGTGCCACCAATAGTATCTTGATTTGCTTGCTCTATTAAACATACCAAAGAGATTGTGCCGATATTTAATCATATATTCTATTATTTGGTAGTTTTTACACTCCAACAGCTCTGTCCACTGGGGTGTATTTATATCTCTTATCCGATACATTTAATTAACTGGCAATTTTTGTTGTAACCGACAGTGTCAGTTAATGGAATATCTACTAAATTTGTTGAAACTAACTATATTGAATAGTTTCATTGGGGTTCAAAGCCTCAGCCAATCAGAATTGGTGGTTTAGTTGGATTATGCAAATAATTCGCACAAATAATTTATCGATACATGGTTTGCACTTCTATTTTTATTGTTTTTAGCTTTTGGACACAATTAATCCTACCAATACGCCAGGACGGGTTACTCTGATTACTCGAATGTCATCGGAGAAGCTAAGAAAACACTTGCCTGATCTTATTAGAGCTGTACAACGCGAAGGCCGTCAGGTAAATGCGCAAACCTATGAATACGTATATAATGATTCGCAATTTATAAATATGAGGGAAACAAATTTGTTCATCATTTTTAAATATTGTTGACGCTGAAGAACCAATAAAATACTAACTGAACTAGAATATTATGATGACCTAAATTAAGGGTATTTTAATTTTTACTAGGGCTTATTGTGCCACAACATGTTGAAAACCCGAGCCCGCGTATCCATTACACCAAATCGAACATTTAAAATTTTTTAAATCGAGTGGAGTACGCCTCGTTATAATCTATCTCTGATACAATTTTGAATATTTTCTGGAAAATTAAATGAAGTGAGAACATTGTGAAAAAACTTGAAAAGTAAGAGACGGATCGATAAAAATGCGATAGTGAGGAAAAAAATCTTGCAACCAATCAATTTTGAGATACTTTAAAAGTCAATATTAACATTTGATGTATTTCATCTATGTACAGCAATTTAAATTCTTCCTCAGGTTTATTTTCAAAACTGTAATTTGTTATAGTCGAGTTAACTTGGCAATAAAAAAGCTTAATCAAGAAAAGGATTTATACTAAAATTTAATTTCAGACAAAATGACCTTCTTGTCAAACTGAAATTGACCAGATAATTTCTGTGGAACTGTGGATGAATATGAAGAAATCAATGCAATTCAATGAAATTTCTTTCTAAAGGACTGCAAATGTAGCAATAAAACAGAAAACGTTCTTTTGATATCTAAATTTAAAGAACCAAAATTTTTAGGTATTATGGATTAGCGATCCAGTTCACGGTAACACGATTAAAACCGAATCAGGATTCAAGACCCGTCCTTTCGACGCGATTCGATCCGAACTGCGTGCTTTTTTCGATGTGCACGCAGAAATGAACTCCCACGCCGGTGGAGTCCATATTGAAATGACAGGCGAAGATGTTACTGAGTGTATCGGTGGTTCTGTACAATCAGTACTGGAAGGTGATCTAAGCAAACGTTATCATACATATTGCGATCCTCGGCTCAATGGCATTCAATCGCTGGAGCTTGCTTTTTTGATTGCGGATCGTATGAGAAAAGATCAAGGATTGCCGCCTCTTACTTTGTAATCATGCCTTCGTGCTCGATAGTAATGTTGAATATGAAAAATTGATTGAATATATGTGTCATACATGTAAAGACAAATAAACAACTTGTTCAGATTATTTGAGTAGAAATCTTTATAAATTAACAAACTAATTTCATTTCACAAATTTGACTCTTCGCTGGAGCTAATTATTCTTCAAGAATATCTATTTCACTCGAAATTTGTGTACTTTCATAAGCGTATTGAAAATTTGCGTGAAACAGTAATGGTAATGAATTTTGAATAACTATTTGAAAATAAATGACAGTAAAAATTTTAACATACTGTGTGGCAAATAAAACAAAAAAGCATCAAATAACTGATTTTAAATTGAAAGACATAGAAAAAAGTGACTAAGCAAAGAGGATAGAGCACAAGCAAGTAATTCATAGAGAAGTGGGAAAAGATAAGGTCTCTAAAATGCCAAGAAAAAGGGAAAAATGCATATAGGAATGTGCCAGTCTCATGACCTGTTAAGTAGAAAAAAGAAAGAAATGCCAAGATGCTAATAATACGGCAGAGCAAGATATAAAAATGGATAAAACAATGACAATGTAGAGCAAATCTAAGAGAAAAAGTAATAAGATTAAATACATTTGTAAGACAATAAATATATGAAGGTAACCCAAGCTACATTTACAAGTGAATCTTAAGAGATAGTATTTCCACAAAAATGTAGAAAGTAAAGAGGGTGACAAAATATGCTGAATTTTCGCTGAATTCTGTTCACATTTTTGTTATAATAGAAGATAGAACTTTGTCATATGATGAGCAGATTGGGATTCAACAAATAATGTTACAAAATGTTTTCTTTCAAGATACACATGATAGTCAGGATCTGAATTTAGAAATGAGTGAATTGTAGAATAGAGTTTTGAAGTATGGATTACAGATAAATAAATTATCGATCACAGTTTTAAACAGGATATGGAACAGTAATTGCAGAAATTTTCACCATTCATTGCAACAATTTATTCAAGTCATTACCATGTCCTTTAGCTTCATAGCACATTCTAACATATCCAAATTTTTCAAATTATAGTTTGAGAAGGACACTATATTGCAATCTGATTGTTGCATTATAAACTTGAACAAGATTCTGGATTATGAGTCGATTCCAAGTTGCTGGGTCAGATGTGGTTGAGAAATCATGAATTTATGATTATAAAAAGCTTGAGTTGGTCAGAGTCAGAAAATACAAAATACAGCTACAATTTTTAGAAGATACTTTAGTGTACCAGCTTTGGCATGGTGATGTCTCAGCCAATAAAATAATTACTCAATTTTTGAGTGCAATAATAAAAGAATAATATCCCATACTAAAAGTATTCTTTTTGCCTAAATAAGATGACCCCCAATTTGTTGCAAATATGAGCTTGCGCAGAAGTCTCGGTTTTAGAGCTAAAGCTGAGAATGTCATGTAATTGAAATATTTTAGCAGGCAATATATTCGGATATGATGCATTGCAATCTTACTTCATTCGGTTTTGACAATGCTTTGCTTCTTGTGTAGCACTGAAAAAGAATTTTCTTCTCATAATTCTGTATGAAAATAAAAGTCTACGTAAATTTCAATGTTTCACTCAATAACTGTCCCCTTCACTTGGCTTGACATTATCCCATTCTTAGAAGCAAGGTCTATCCAAATTAAATGAGCTTATACTTTCTATGCTCATTTACGGATTGGTGGTCACGGTGCTTTTGGTATTGACATTGGCTGCGCCATCCCTACTTTCTGTTCTTCTGGAGGGGTCTACTAGGGATGAGTGCAATATAACTTACAACAAATGTAGTTTTTACTTTAGTGGTCATGCCGCACGCCCTCCAGTATACAATATCTGTGAAGACTCTCTCAATAATGGCCCTGGTTTTACAGTTAAAATCCAGGCCAGAAATGGCAATTATATTGGCAGAGTATAAAGTAATGATACTTGTGACTATTTGACTGAGCAGTTTAAAAATTTTCCTTCCTCAATACGCTGGACAATGTCAAGCCTAACTCAATTCAAGCCTTTTTCTGATAGTGGCATTTTCAAAATCGGCCATGAGACATTCCAAGGTAACTCAAGGTAAGATTCTTATAGGCTTCATTGCTACTTTAAATAATGTATCTAACCAATACTGTGCAGTTGCATACTACTGTTAAGAGAAAGGAGGATATGATACAATAGTATAATATATTAATTAGTACCTAGGATGGGGTAAAGTCCGATGTACGGTAGAGGGTAGGCAAACAGCAAAGCAAAGATTTAATAAAAGTATAATAGCACTATTGAACTTGAGAAGAGTGAACATAAACACAAGACTGAATAAATAAACATATCCCCACTAGCTCCTGTGGTATACCCTCTTGAAGTGCCCTTGAAATTGGCTCTCTGCTGAATCTTGCTGAATTTCGCTGCATCTTTTGCTCCAGAAGTAAATGCTGCATTTCCATTGTTAAGTTTGTGACAATTCTAGAATTATTTAAAGAATTCTAAGAATTTGTCTTTGGTGGAAATAAAACGGAGTAAAGCAGAGTAATTGATAGCAAAGCCGATTCAAGTTGAATTAAAGTTTGATGACAACTTCTGGAATAATATCCAGTCACTTGAAGCGGAGTTTGAAGAAGGTAAAGAAGAGTTTCTAGGGAGCATGATGAAAATAGAATCATTCTTTTGTAGGTTGAACTGGTTGTAGAAAATAATCCAAGAAGTTTCCAAGTAACCACAAGAGAGATGACACGTGGCAATTTGTGGAGTAAGTACACAAAGGATTCCATAATGGATTGTGGCAAAGGTGTAGACATAAAGGGTTTGGCATGAAGGCGCAACTAGGATAAAAGGTGCAAATAGGTGAAAGGGGCGAGTTATAGAAAAGGTGTTAGCAAAATATAGGCAAATATAGACAAACATTTATAAACATATCCAAGCAGTTATGTCGTAACAATTTAAAGAGATGGCAGGACCAGCAAACATCCTGACAATTAGAGATAGCAGGACCGGCAAATATCCTGACAATTACAATTCCATGGAAAATCACATGGCAGAAGATGAGACCCTGACAAAGGTATGCTATTCAGAACCTTTTGATAATTTTTGTTTCAATTAGCAATACATTTTGCTGTTTTGGTTGAACTCAGATATTGTTAATTAATTAAGTGACTTAAAAAAAGGAAATATTTAGTTTTTTGTAACCTTAACTTGTAAGCCACTTAGTTCAAGTTGATGCTTTTTAGCAACTTCCTTGTAATTCAGCTTCATAAAGTCAACTACACCCTGAGTACTAAAATGCAAAAAATATTTTTCTAAAAAGTTATGCACCATCAATAAAATGTGGCTGCTTGTCAGGAACTGGTTAATTAAACGTGTCAACAGAAAATGACCAGAACTAACCAGGCAAAAGTATACAGAGAACAAGGACAAAATTCTAAATTTCCGTAAGGAATTTGAGTGCAAAACAAGAAAAGGTTAACAGGAAACACGTATTATTCAATGTTGTTGTTTCTGCCACTGAGCGAAAACAACACAATACAAGATAAATTGCATGAATTAAGTCGAATTATACTAGCATCCGGACTACTGCTGTTACTACTATCAATGTAGTATTAATTATGAATATTTACTACAAAAAATACAGCAATGCATTGGTCCCAGTATTGGAAGAGTTTAGAACCGTTGCTTGATTCAAACCCGTGCAACTATATCTACTTAAGTCTTAACTGCTGTTGGAAAAATTTTCTTAGTTTTTGGCAGATATGATGATTTGATTTTAGACATAAAACTGAATCAAGTCCATATCCATTTAATTCCATAATGAATGAAACAGATGACAAAATAATTCACTAAAATTGCTGAAATACCAATTTACTTTAAAAGATTAAAAGATTTGCTTCCACTAAGCATATGCAAGATTAAGTACTCTTGGATATTAGGCACATCAGTTTTTTAGTCTACTTAATTCAGTTTTTATACCTCAAAAGTCATGGCTAGTTAAAAATATATAATTTGCCTGCAAGCAAAAAACTGGTATGACCAAGTATTTGGTTCATAGCTATGCGCGAAACATTGCCAAATAAAATTTACTTTTGGATTGAAAACTGTTTAATAGCTGTATCTTAAAGTTGATGAATTGGACTGAATGCTTTATTTGGATGATGCACTCAAGTTGGTTTATAAATTTGCTTCCATACTTATTCCCAAGATGCATTCTTTTTTGTCTTTATTGTTAATACTGCTTTGGAATCAAATAGTTTTTAAAAAAGCGTTTAAGATGTTTTGAGCACTCTTGCATCAGAGGTATGCTAAATAAAGTTCAAAAATAGATGTTAGTTCATGCTATGTTTTTGTCGGGATATACCACTCTATCTCTGAGTGTTCAGTTTATCTGCTTTTTATTTTTTACCTAAAATGCAAGACGTGTTTACAAAAAAATGTTATAAAAGTAGAAGTGCAACTAACTACTTTTATGTAGTTGCAAAATTTTTTGTAAAACTATCAATGTAGCCCTTAAAATTACCGATGTGGTCTACATGAAGTCTCTTACATCTGTACATTTTAATCATTTCCATCAGTCCTAGCGGTACATCTTATTTTGCTAGCTTGCTCTGGCAAATTTGAAAGAATCGTTTGTTGAAGATTTTTTTTCTGCTACCTTCATATATACATATGTATGTTTTATTCTTTTTTTATTATTTATTGCCCTGTATATTCATTATTGATATGTCTATTTTATCATCATCATCATGTGTCAACAAGCTAACATTTCTACCCAACTTTTGATATTAAACTTTTTAAATTTTAAATGCTATAGTTTTCAAACAAAGTACCATGCTTAGTGCCAGATTTACATTTCACTTGCAGATTGCAACGGAAAAACTGCAGTTGATATTGTGAGCAGTGTACAAAGTAAAGTGGATTTTAAAATTTTTTACTTAGTTGAAAACATTGTTTCTATAGTGAACAGTTCAAGTCTAGTTTTTGAGGTAAAAGTTAGAGCCAGCAAATCCAGACAGGGGCTTAAAAGAAATTAATATGCTGTGTAGTTCCTGGACTCATTCAAAATTAATGTTACAACAGTTCATTCTC
Source organism: Vaucheria bursata (assembly GCA_032358265.1). Lineage (NCBI taxonomy): Eukaryota > Xanthophyceae > Vaucheriales > Vaucheriaceae > Vaucheria > Vaucheria bursata. The sequence goes on from JAULBW010046448.1 coordinate 110,645, forward strand.
TATAATAGTAAGTGGTATAGAATAACTGGTGTAGTTGAAAGCTTCTAGTATTTATTGAACTGATAGAAAAAATTTTGCTGCATTTTACTTTATATTTAACATTGGGCCTGAATGTAAATCCTTTATTTTTAGTGCATTAAAATTTGCATTACCCTCATTCTGTTCAAGAATGCTCATCTGATTGCGTAATGAAGTGTAATGATTCAAAGACCACTCTAATTTAAAGTTCTATGCTTCTGAAGCTTATCCTGATGGAAATTGCAACTAGCTCAAAATATTCAGAGGTGTTAATCATGAAATCTAATAAATTACATCTATTATATATGGTAAATTTTCCTCTGGATCATAGATGATATTTGACCAGGGAAATTTTTTCCCACTTAGATATAGACTTGAATGACATGGTAAAAGTGATCATGTTACCGGTGACTTGATTTTCAACACCGCAGTACGCCAACATGACTCACGTTGCCAGCCCTATCTGGGTTCGACCAATATATTAATATTACGCATTACGAAAGCACTAACTAGAAGAATTAAATGAACAGCTGGCAGGATTGTAAAAGTGATGAAGTGCCTGCCCATACCCAGTGGCAGAAAATTTAAGGATTGCTTTTGTTCCCATCCATTGCTTAACCATCTCACCAAGCATTTTTTAACTGTTTTAAGCGCTTCCTTTTTCACTGGCAAATCAAATACATTTTTTACTAGGTTGATGCAGTAAAGTAATGAAATTGTCCTGGGTGCATTGAATTCTAACAAAAATGGCTGATTTCTAAACTTGTATCATTTTCACTTACATTGAAATACATCATTATAAAAAGCTATTACTACAGCAGAAAATATCACCAAAAAACATTGCAATCTAAGTATTATTAAAATATCCGAGCTTGTCAACTTCTTCAAAAAAATTAGATCTTCCAGTTATTCTTCTTGTCATTTCCGATGACCATATAGATCTTAGCCATTATTACCAGCACATTCAGCGAGCGAACGTAATCATATGATTCAAATGCTGGTCAAATTAAGACTAAACCCCAGTACATTTTTGAACAGAGGGGGTTTGAGATTCTCAGCCGAATCAAGGTACCTGAATTGCCCTCCTTTCATTTTCTTGATTCGAAATGTCCTCCTTAAAATAATCAAATTTATGCACCACTCCAGGTACCTTACTCGATGATCTATTTTTTGGAAAAAATGAGCTGCCTTCATCCAAATCAGATCGTACGGGTTCTTCGGGTGTTACAATGGGTACTCCCATTCTCACCTGAGGGGCCCCTCTTACAGATCGGTTAAATAAATAAGGAGTTTCGGAAAGAACATTTTGAGATTTTTTGCTATCTGTAAAAGTAAAGTTGTTTTTCTGTGCAGAAATTGAATTGTCCTGAGTTGCGTTACTTGATCTGTTGTGAACGGGTTTAGATGCAGAAGCAGGTCGAATGGATTCGATAAGTTCCGCATTTTTTTCTATTATCTTAGCTTTCTCTGCTATCTCTTTTCTGGATTCCTCCAGTTCTTGCTGCATCTAACAAGTTGTAAATATTTTATATCAAAATCAAAATGTACCAGATACATAAGCGTACAGTAAGCTTCAGAAAAAAACAATTCAAAATCAATTAAAATCTGTTTTCCAAAATACACTACATAAATATATGCTCGAAAATTGAAAATGTAGTCATTTGACAAAGTATGAATAGCCCTGAAATTATTAAATAAAATAACAAGTCAAGTTAACTATAAAAGGAGCCCAAAACGAAGTCTACTTAACAATCAACGAAAAGATTATACTCCAACCATTGATAGGATTTATATGTATGTCAAAATATTACCTGAGTCATTCGAAAATTAGATTCCTGTGCCTGGTTTTTGAGTTCTTTCAGTTTCATTTTCAAAGCGGAAATAATATTTTCTCCCTTAGTAACATGATCTTCTTGAGCCAAGAGTACCTTGTTTTTCTTCGAAAGTGCAGCTTTCAATGCCATTATCTCAGAATCATGGTTCTAATAAAGCGCAAACAAAAATAAATTACTACATTGGTCATTCTGTTATACATTGAGCTTTAATGATACGAACAAAGATGGATGATTGAACAAACCAAGCAAATTTTTTGATGCCATGCTTCAGTTTAACCAAAAATATGAGGCGATGGCATTGAATTTGAGTCAACGCATAGTAGAATATCATAACATGGCAGTAAACTTGGGATATTATTTGAAAATGTCAAAATGTAACTGGCTAAATTAGTTCAAAATTGACTTTAATTTAATGAAAATAAACAAAACACCCAAGTCCCCAGAAAGTCTTATGAAAAATATTATTTCAAACTTCATTTTTTATCAAAAGATAGTAGAAAGATTAATAAAATAATATAAAGATATATAGAGGGTATAAACTAAATATATATGCATACATATTTTTCCTGCGTCATCTTTGAAGCTGCTTCTTGCGATTCATTTTTGATTCGTAAGATATTTGCTTTCAGGTATGAAATTTTTTTCTCTCCATCTGTAACTGCTTTCTCCTGTGCCAAAATCACCTTATTCTTCTTTGAAATGGTGGCATTGAAAGCCTTACGCTCCGAATAAAATTGCTGAAAAATCATAAAAATTCATCCAATTTATTTTATACAAAAGTAGTGCATTTCAGTTTTATACTAAATATAAAATATTACCTTGATAATTTCATTCCCCTTGTCAACTTCAGCAGTTAGCTCTTGATACACGTTTTGAAGGTTGCCAATGTAAGACTTTAATGAATTATTCTCTACTTTCAAATTTTTCAAATGAGTCTGGCATTTCTCAAAACGCTGAGCATTAATAGACTCCACTCGTTCAAACTCATGCACCTTTTATGAGTAAAATTAGAAAGTAAAAGACTTAATCAAGTCTACATATAGAAAATGATTTCAGTTTCAATAAATGATAAAATGTAGGTACGACAAATATGCAAAAGAAAGAAACTAAACTTGATTAAAATGAGTGCAATCCCATTTTTTAATACATTGTACTAAAATAAAATCTTTTCTGGTATATAAGCTTTTTTTATTGACAAGCAAATTCAATATTTAGTTTGGACTACATTTCACAGTAAGTACGGAAAAAAATTTTAGTATTTTAAAATGTATTTTACCTGCTTTTTTAGCGTGTCCTTCCTACGAAGTAAACGTCGCATTTCCTTGACCTGATCATTAAACAAATTCAAAGATTTTACAGTTAAGCCCATACTTATTCAAATACATGCGTAAACGATCATAAAAATTTTAAGAAGAGAATTTACAAGTATACTTCTGATAGGTACCTGTTCGCTGTGCTTCTCCTGGAGGATTTTCATTTCTTGTTTCATTGTGTCTTCACGGAAAATCGATTCTCTAAGATTAAGTTCTAAATCAGAGAGCTTTTGACTCAAACTAGCAGTCGATTCCTCCTTTATTTTTGCCAGTTCCCTAGCATGAGTATCTCTGTAAAAAACACACAATTGGTTAATAATTTTAAGCATTATGTCTTTATCGTACTATTATCAATTTTGTAAATTTTAGATACGCTTTAAGAGAAGGAAAAAGTAGCTTTTATAATAAGCTATCACCTCATTTCATTCATCATACGAATTTGCTGCTCCTCGGCATCACGCGACAGGTACTGTTTCGAGCGCTGCTCTTCTAGGCAGATATTCAAGGATGCCAATCTAACCGAGAGTTCCTTAACCATAGTCGCAAGTTTTTCCTTAATATCACTATCGGAGGCTTTACGGAACTGCAACGAGATAAGCGTAACCAATCGAAAAGAGTTTCGTTCCAAAATCGAAAAATGGCAGTTGGTGCCAGCCTCTGCAGCACCCGATGTATCTAGTCGGACCATTACCTCACGAGAATTAACAGCACTACAGTAATCGAAGAGCTTTGCAAGATGAATCGGAAAACTTTGAAAATCGCAATTAAGATACAGCGATTTTTTTATGTCCAAAAACTCAAATTCTGACAACTGAAAAAAAAAGATATATTTATTGAAAAAATTGAATCGACTTCAGTTAATCAAAGTAAATTACGTTTAATTTTAGAAAGTAGAGTGGGTCCGCATCGTCAGTCAGTTCAAAATGGAGAACGTCACTGAGCGGTTCTCCATATGAACGGGCAGAGGCGTTCTGGCATTCAGCAACTATGCTGAAAGTCAGATCCCGAGTCGTCTCTACGCCATTCTCAGAGACACGCACTTGAATTTTCTTATGCACTGGCCGAATCATGTCGGTGCCTCAATATTGTATGCATTAAAAAGTTTTTTGACTAAGATATCGCAAGCTGAAAATAATCACAGTTGAAAACTTTTTAAATGGGAAGAGAATCACAGTTCACGATTATACTGTTCAAATCGGCTACAATTCTCCGACAAATCTCGCTTAACCTTTTTAGTACATAATTAGGAAGCAATGTAACATTTTCAGAAGAAACTGCAGTAACGTATCCAGTAACAGTAATATCAAGATTATATCCATCCAATAACATCTTCAGCATGAGCAATGTCACTTGTGGAAGTAATCCAGTAACATTTCAGTAACAGTGATGCTAAAGTAATTAATGTCCAGCAAGGGGGTCTAGTAAGAGTAATGTTTCAGTAACGACCTTTTGATGTTGTAAATGAATTTCATTTATCCAAGGTATGAAATCTGATAACATAGTTGGAATAGGCACATTAATGACTAACTTATAAATAATCAGTTTGTGGGATAATTGTAAAATGGTTCATCTTTTTAAATTTCGCAACTGCAGACAAATTCATATTTTAGGATCTATTCTTGTCAGATTTTGGTAATTTTCATTTACTGAGTGAGTAAGAAACATACAATCTTATAAAAATAAAATAAATATTACAACATGGTTTACAGTTTGTTGACATTAAGACATATTTTTTACGGCAGTCAGTTACCAAAGCAAGCCTACACTCATAATTATAAAAAATGATGCAATGCATTTAAAAAAAACAGCTGAAAAATTCTCCATTTCAATGATATTAGAAATAATACAGGCAGTTGCCATAAACATTTATTTTATTTTCAGCATTTTTGTTAGAGAATAAATAATATTATTTAAAGAACTAGTCAATCATAATTTCTAAGAAAAATAAAACTGCTGAAAGAAAGTAAGGAACTACCTCCATGAAGGGTTAGTTCTTATTCTATGTAGCTGCAGTGTAATTTGCCCATGGTTTCATTCTGACTTCATTTTAGTTTCAGTTTGGTTTTAGTTTGATTTCAGTTTCAGTTCCAACATAATTAAAAAAAGTGAAACCTATTCTTATACTGTTAAGTTTTGTGTGTTGCAAAAGTTACCTCACTTTCAGCAACGCATGTAGATTAATACCAAATGATATTTCTGTTCTTATCTTATTTGTTGCATTTGTACTTTCCTAGAATCTTTCAAAATGAATCAATTCTTGTTAGGAATAGTCTTTTTGCTGTGTGATTTGTTCTATTTTCTGTGAATTGTTTTTATGACTATTGGTGATTTGTAGTGTCTTCAAATTAGTTCGACTTAATCTAATATGAAAATAATGTTGAAACAATGTGTTGGCAAGATTTATTCTTGGTAGCAAATGGATAGAGTTTAATAAACTGCACAACGTATTATCATTTTGTTTTTTGTTTTCTTGTTGCCTATTCTGGTTTACATGTTAGTTTAGTTATCATACACTTACAATACTTTATAGCATGGTATTGATTGTTTGGTTGTATCATCATCCTATCAAAGAAGCCTATTTTTGATATATGAAGGCCACATTTCTGTCTATAGTTTTTTTTGTTATTGCATAAGAAACTTTCAAGGATTCATTCTTTTTGTTGCTACATGCAATACTGTCCCCATATGCAATCATTTCTATTCCTTGGTCAAGTTTACCATCATGACTAAAATACCCATACTAAAGAATATGACACTATGTTAAATATCCTTGCAAAGTTGGAAATAAAGTAATCTTTCAATTCATGACAATAGAATGCATTTCATTGTTACATTTGATTTTCACGAAGTAAAACGACTGTTGACATATATGTAAATTACAGAGAATTGTTCATTCAAAAGATTATATATCTTATTCTTTATTTTATGAATGAATAATGGTTCAACATTAAGGATACTTGAGATTGCAATGCAAAATTTTCAAACCAATATCCTTTGTGAGTATTTAGTACGTGCATACATGACTGAATAAATTTAACAGAAAAGTCGAAGTTATTGATTATCGATTCAATGTTACCTTATGATGCTCGGATACCTCGTGTGTATATGTTTTTTCATTGCAGCTAAGAATGACCGATTATTCCATATTATGAGGATGATGTTAAAAACTGTGGTTTTTAATATGGTCGTATTCAGAGTGGTAGATTTTTTTTTCTAAAATGACTATGTTGCAGTTTAAAGACGACTTGAAAAGAACGGATATTATATTGTGATTCAATATAGTTGAACTGAACTGATAAATTGATCCGCCATTTATTCTATACAGGGGAACATGGGAGTTACTGAGCCAGCAAAGATTCATGATCGTTTTATCCCTAGTTTCATATCTCCTTCTTAGAAGCTTTGCAGAATGATATCTTATCGCTTACTTTTTCGTTGCTTTTCGTGTTTTTTTCTGTGGCATTTTCAATTTTCTTATGCTTTCTCGGCAAGTTCAACTGTGAGAGACCAGAATATTTTGAAATCATGGCGACAGAAGATAGACGTCTTACTGGATCCTAGGCTCCCGTTATTCGAGAGGCAAATTATTTCAAAGGATTTGATAAATGACATCCCTCAGATATCTAAAGACGTACGGCGCGCAATTGAGAAGGGTGGTGCTCGAACTCTGATTGATGACGTGGTATGTTTTAACTCCAAAATTATTCATTCCTATAGTATTTGTGATTTTTATAGATTTCGGTTTGATCGGCACCTATAATGATCTTCCCAATGAGAAAAGTATTATGATGATCTTCTATTAAGTGATCAATGACGGCGTTGTTAATGGCAGTGTGCAAGATAATACAAAAAAACGCACGATTACGAAATTAGTATGAGATTTGATCTGGCCAGATCAGTGTCAATTATTGTTAATTTTTGAACTTTTTACAATATTTACCAATCAAAATATGCTATTGGTAATTTATAGTTCTTAGAATAATTCTTTGATCTTTTCATTGATTTCAATGAATATTTTCATGCATGTCTGCAATATTCCACTAAGAAACAAACTGAATGATATCGTGTATTTTTAGTATTCATTGCAAGTTAGTGGTGTTTGGTAGGCGACTTTATGAACTGATTAATAATATATTGTATATGTGCTGCAATATCAAAAGAATACCAAGCGCGCACTCAAAATCTTGCAAGGATTTGCGGCAGCAATGCAGATAATGCAAAAACATAAAATATATGATTATGGATTTTAAGGTTCCGCATATTAGATTCTGGTGTAAGCGATTCAATATACTGTATGTTATGAAACTCCTATTTTTTGCATACCTGTTGGTAAGAAGTTTTTGTATATTTTCATTTTGCACGTATGCAATTTTCATGAAATAAATACTGATCACACTAGGTGAATGATACTAGATTTTTCGGTAGCTTAATATGATTCGTTCGTGCTGTGCTGCATATATTGATTCTGAATGTGGAAAAAATCCAAATGACGATATAATTGGATGCTATATTAGAATGCTTCAATGTTCTGCGAACTTTCTGTGATACGTGGCAAATGAAGGACAAAAGATTCATCATAAATTGTAAAAACGTAGTATAGAATCTAACAATAAGAAAGGTTATATTGCACATAATTTATCATTTATATCATTTGACCTTAGATTCTAGCACCCGGAAGTGAAGCTCGTCGCTCTATAAACGGAATTCGAACAGTTCAAAGGCAATTGCAAGAGGATATATTACCAGACATTTTGCAAAAACGTACCCCTGAACAAAATCGTAAGTCTCAGGAGCAGATTCGCTCGTTTTTGTTTGATGAATTACCAAAAAACGCACGATCTTTGACTGAAGATATTCCAAAGCAGATTGCAAAAGTAGATTTTTCACCCAAGGGGATATTTAAAGCGGTACAATCCGTTCAAGATGAAGCCTTTAGCAGTACACCAAAAGGTATGTAATACTATATATTGTGACATTCAAGTTTTATTCTTATACCGTTACATTAATTCAGTTAAAATTCATATGTAAAGAATTTTCGAATTAGATAAATATTCGCTTGTAATAAATAATTTAAGAGTCATTTTGTAAATTCAGCATCAGATATTCGGATGTAGCGAATCAATTTGGTGGTCCCGACTGATTCGATTTAACCCAAGTTAACTGCATAATATATATATGTATATTAACTCAATGTATAAAGCAACTGTATAGTAGATTCCCACTAATTTTTTGTTAATTAAGCAACCTATCTTGACATTTACAGCCTGCCCGATTCTGACTCAACTAGGGTAACTTTTTAATTCTATTTGATAAATATTCCTTTAAATGAATCCTTAAAGTTTGATTCTGATGCTTTCAATTGGCATTGCGTAATAGAAAAGCCAATGGAATTATGCACTTATCTTTTCAATGTTTCTTAGTGGATATTATGCTTAGTCTTATTTTACTGCTTAACTCCTCGTTCCATAAAAATTATCCATCCCTTGGTCATACAGAAGGACATTATTTGAATTCAAAGGGAATTAAGTTGAATCTCAGAGGACTTTCTTTGATAGCTAAATTCCATCATACAGTTAAACTATATAAATTTCATGTATTCCCCATAAGATTTCTTGTAAATTCAAAATAAATATAAGCTTTTCATGAAATTTGAAGTTCCTTTGTTTCATCTTATGTGCATGAATGTTTTTATGTTTTTAACTGATTAGTAGCAGTTTATATTACTGATTCTTTCATTCATGAGTTGGAGCTATGTTCAACTGGTTTGTTTTTCCTTCTATTATTTTTGCAAATACAAAAAAAATGTATTCGTTTCAGTTGTAATTCTTCTCATCTCAAATGTGTAAACACGTATTATTTTAATTTCCTGGAACAATTGCATTTTTACATTTGATCAATACGTAGTTAGTAAAATGAAAAGAAAGTCTTAAGTTGCTCATGTGATTCTGCTTCGTAATTCTATAGCATCTCCTAAGAGTCATAAGTGACTCTTTTTATTTTTATCATGACTTTATTTGAGTTACAGTGAAAGTTTGCAATGTACCATTGCAACTTTACAAAAATTATTCTAGCTATGATTGGGTGAAAACCCTCATAAACATTTGATTTAAGTGGAGAAAAATATTTTTACGGTAATGTTGTTAAATCTGTTACCGTTAGAATAAAATCAGAACTTAGACAATTCTCTTAAACTTAAAACGATAACTGAACTGAATAATGTCAGTTTGCTGAAGAATTTTCTGTTCAGATATCTGTTTACATTGATACAGTCTAGCAGATTATACAATTCAGTATACTACCCATTATTTGAATATGCATTGCAGAATAAGTTTCTAGAACAATTCTATGAAGTATTATTTTGAACTTCAATGTATAATATCACTTTAATTTCATACTGCCTCTCTCGGCCTAGTAGTACTTTATAAACAAATAATTTTAACAATTTATTCTGTAGGGCTCTATACACCAGAATATCAAGTTTTGTACAGCAACAATCCGCAAAACGACGACAATGACGAAAGTGCATACGAAATTCGAAAATACAGTACGATTTCTCTTGCCACTACGATAATGACCACTTTGGATGATGATGAATCTAATGCAAATGGCAAGGCGTTTAACACGCTTGCCAGTTATCTTTTTGGGTCCAATTCGGATAAAACTGCCATGGAAATGACCACCCCTGTTTCGATTGATATCGACTTAAATAGTGGAACAAGTGATAATAAAAGAAGCGCTTCGTTTAAGACAATGAGCTTTGTATTACCTGAAAATATGGAGGTAAAAGATGCACCAATGCCTAATGACAGTAGAGTTTTATTGCAGCAAATTCCAGAGAGACTCGTAGCTGTAAGGTGTGTTATTAACATGTTACTTTTTAATATAGAGTAGTATTATGCATAAATCAAACAACAAAAAGACTATATATATATATTTATTTTTCTGAAAAAACAGTACAATATACATAAGTAAACGACTAATGAAATAAAAGCAATTTGCAATCTACAGCCAAGAATTAAAAAAAAATAATGGGTAAAAAGTTAATCTTCACCTGGTTCAAGCGTAGAAAATTTTAGAAATTATTCTGTAAGTAGACTTTTTGACAAAAAATTGATTATGATCATACATTTGTAATGCAGCATTGTTCAAAATTGGGTGATAAGATACTCTAAATATCAATATGAAAAAACTGCATGCATTATTGCATATATGTTTTTCAGAAAATTTACGGGTTTCGCAACACCAAAAGAAGTGGAAAAACAGTCGAGCGAATTGAAAAAAGCGTTATTGACGGACGGATGGATCATTGAAACGCCTCAAGATAACGAACCAGATTGTCAGTTGCTCCAGTATAATTCGCCCTTCACGTTACCATGGTTACGTCGTAATGAGATTGTTATACGCGTGTTAGACAAAGATGATATTGATACTTGAAAGATAGTTAATATATAGTGTAGTTATATAAATATTACTGCTTGATTGTATACATTGTGTGCGCTTTGTGGAAATATAAGATTGCTCATTGTTGAGATACAATATGTCATAAGTCTAAGTTGACTTAATTCTAATACACAGAACTTTTTTTGTCAACTCAAGAGAGATTACTATGTCAAAATTGATTATAAATGAGAAATAGCAAGTATACATTCTTTTCAAAGCTTTTCATGTATAAAAAGAATCAACTCTACCAGTTCCTACTTTTCGGTAACTTTGAATGCATGAACCGAAAGATCTAAGAATTTAAAAATGTGAACTTTATAGCTGCTATTTTTCAATTCACATGAGTAGAATCAGTTTGAAAATCAGTAATATTCAGAGGAAAGACAAATTTGGATACAAAAAATTATTTATTTTTAGGATAAGATTGCAGCCACTGTATGCGCAATAAGGTACATGTGGGACTAATAAACGATAGAAAGAATATGCTGCATGCATATTAATAATGAAGCTGTACGGAGTGCCCCTTCGAATGCTGCAGTAGTGACCTTTCCATTATGACCAAAATGAAATGTTTATTTTAATGTATTAGCTCCAATAGATAACGTGAAAATGCTGCACTAATAATTTGCATACCGATTTTGCGCAGATCATAAATATAACCGAAATTCCGCTGAAATTACGTTCATTCAATTTTACTTGCATATCTGATTTTGGGGTTTGTATAAAAACTGCCTTCATTCAAAAAATTTATTTTCTGAAAGAAGAAATTCCTCAAGTACAGAAAAATATCCACATCAATATATTCCAAATCATTAAAACTTACAACAATTACATCAGGAATACAAAACAATCAACAATACATATATATATATATGAACATGAAAATTATGCATGTTCTAAAATAATATCCCCGTGTACTATTTGAGGGAAGTTAAAATCAATGGTTCTAAAATTGTATTAGTGATCTTTTTGAATGTAAAATTTAAAAAATGACACTTGCATTTATTGTAAAAAACTAGATTTTTAATATATTTTAATCTTTTACTGGGCTAACTGCCAACTTTTAATCGAAATTTTTCCATCAAGCGATCTTGCCTTCGTTTCGCTCTCTGCAAGTAATTATATAAAAATTCGATTACAATAAAAAATTTAAGCAGCATAGTAAAAAATTTCGAAAAAAACAATTCCTTGCAGTTCAACTACTTGCTATTTTAAATTAAATTGTATGAATCTATATGAATCAATTTGAGATGTATGTAATTTACAAAAATCAATTAGTATCACTGATTTTCACCTCTTCAGTATCAAAATTTACGATGACACTAGAATTGAAGCGTTTATAGCCCATAAAATTCGCCTTATTGTCAGCGGACGAAAAAAATCAATGAAATGGCAAAAAATTATCCACACTCTACTGAGCATGTTGAAATAACGATACATTTTGCCTTGTTATTTCTAAATAGTTCATTTTTGTCTTATTTATTTTTCAAAGGTTCTTGTTTTCACTTTTTTAATGCTAGGTCAAAAAGATTTTTAATAGTTTAGTTGCTTATTTTACACTTTCTGCTTTTTTCTTACCATTACTTTAATGTGAAGTGCTTTTGACCATATTGTCTTACCGTGGAATTAGTAACGTAGAAAACTTGGGAACTGAATATCTCTCCAGATCAATTCATTTCATCCAATGATTTGAGCTATAAGTTTTTAAATCCTACCACACAAATCGCGCATTATAACTTTTTCATTTATTTACTATATTTGAAAATTTATTATATCCGGAAATCTGTCGCTTAGCTTGGACACAATTGAGATTTTTTGCGATTTATTCATAGTATGTGAAAATTCTTAACATTCGTTGTAAGTGAAAATTCGTATAAAGCGAATTCGCTATATCAAAAGTTTACTGCATAAATTTAGGTACCTTCGCGATTGGAAGGCAGATGCGAAGTAAAATATCTCCCACAAATGCAACATTTTTAAATATTCTATGTGATTCTAAAAGCGGTTGAGCACCATCGAGAAGATTGTACGTTGGCAACAAGGTCATTGCCATGCCATCTAAGCACAGCACATTCATGATTAGCGTCGCATAATTCACATCCATACGTACATGATGGCGTCTAATCAATGTAAGCACGCCTCTCAGAACCTCTCCAATACATACATCTATGCGATATAAGAACAAAAATTTAACATGAATTCAAATTGAAAGTTGTGTTGGTATTAACAGTTACATAAACCCGTATCTACGGGTTTATGTAACTGTTAATACCTGTCAATGCAGATAAAATGAATTGCTGCATCCACGCTAAATTGTGATAATAAATGAAAAGCCATATTATGTCCAAGTCCAGCTTCAGAATTTTGGATGCATAGAACTGATTCGGCGGTTTTGACAAATTTGTTATATCCGAAGTTTATTGTATATAACATTTTATTGTATAACGGACTACTGTATCCACGTTATACAGTTAACGTCAGATAAAACAAGCTGACTTTTAACTGACTTTTACTTGTGCAAATTCAGTGGTCCCAACATTTTATCCAAAGTGACTGTATGATTATTTATGCTGCACATTCATAATAGCATCGAGTCAAGAGCAACTGTCGAGTATAGCCACAGTTCGAAATAATGATTTGCCATATCCATGGATACAGAATTGTATCCGTGTTGTGTACCTGTCTAAAGTAAATTATGAGCTATATGCGCATGTACACATATAAAATCTTTAACAGCACTACTCAACATATTCTAATAGAACTGAATTCTAGGGCAAATTTATACCATTTATTCATTGACTAAAATTATTCATTATATCTCGGCTGAGATAAGAGCCAGTTACATTTAGCTCTCGACAAATCGTGACCTTCCCTATATAACATTTACTTTGGGCATAGGATAGAGCTCTTTTTTTAACAAAACAAGAATTCAAATTAGTTCTCAACCAATAGAATGCATTGACGTGCAACTATTAGCCGATCAGAAAGTTCAAAGAACATAGAATCAGTGATACGCTAGACACGAAAATTTTTAGAATTTCAGTTCGAATAACTAATAATGACAAGATAAATTTATAAGTTTATTACCTGTATGATAGCCCTTACAACTCACTCGAAACAGATCAACCATATCTTTTTCAAATGCAACTGCATCTTCCCCAGTGCACTGCTGACTTGAACTGAACTGTAGTATTGCACGGGTCGCTCCGATTGGATCACCAGACCCTAGACTCTGCAGTAATCCTATAAACGCTTTACTTTCGTTCGAATCTAAACGGGCTACCATACCCGCATCTACTAAAATTAGTCTAGGTACGGTTTGTTGATTCGAATCATCCTAAATGAATAAAGATACGATATGCACCTCAAAAAAAATAATTCAACAAAAATTAAAATAAATCTCGAAAAGCTTCGATGATTTTAAATGGTGAAGATGATGTAATATTTAATGTTTTTTAACTGATTTTAAACCTAATGACTTGTGTTGATTTCGCTAGTTGAGCCCAACCATCTTCCCCCGAACAGAAGAACATGTTGTTTTAATCGATTAGAACAGTATGTGTTTACACATTCGATTAAAACTCCATAATGTTCTATTTGCTTTAGTAGGACCAACTTTTAGTTTAGATATAATGATACAACTACTTTTTACTTCTCACAATACATACCTATCAAAACATAACAATCAACCTTGAATATTCCGACTCTATTATTAGCACGATGACCAAAAAAGAACAAGTTGAATAAAAATATCCTTTCATATGAATTTCTGGACTATCTTTTCAACATTTTTCAAATCGCCAAGTTTCGATTTGAACAGCATAATGCTATATTTGAGGAAAGGCAGTAGCGAGTTACATTTGAGTCATTTCTTCATACACGATCCGGCCAATTGATGAGTCGATATTTCGTGGTACAATCACTTTAAAAAAATCACCCAAAAAGCCGATTTGGATCAGAATTGAACTGTAACTGTTTCGTACCTGAACTGCAGTACATAGCATAATATTGCCGGGGTGCAGATCAGCATGCATCAGGTTGTCTTGTAGGAGCATCTTTAAGTATAAATCTTCACCGCGACTGACGACAAAATGAGCTAATTCAGCATCCATCTATATAAAAATTTCAAAGAACTGTTCTTTACCGTTTACAAAAAGAATAATGCATGTGCCTTCTCACAAGATACCTCTGACAGGATACTATTCATTTAAATGATTAACAGTAAACTTAAGATATAATAAATTTAATGGGACTGCAAAGTTAGTTCATTTTATCCACAATACTCAATATCTGAAAATCTGAAGCTGAACATGGAAAATACAACTTTTTCATTTATTCTTTACAAGCTAAAATTTGTAAACAGCTATGCTGTCATCTCCAAAGTGTTTATTGTATAGCCATTATCAGGTGTAATACGAGCAATGATTCAAAATAGACAAAAATTAATAGCATATTAAATATATACGTATTAGATGATGCGATCTTACTTGGTAATTTAAATTTTTCTTGTCAGTTTTTTTCAGTGAATATTGGCTTAAATAATTGCTAATCGATTCTCCATGTTCAAAAGTTTCGACTAGGACGTCTTCGCTACAACAAATAACCTAGAAAAAAGTGAAAAAAATAAGATTTTTAATAAACCGATTTACCTCGAATAGATAGCCATAATGTTCAAAATCAATAATATTTATCCAAACATTTCAATAACTCGAATAAAAGGCTGCTCTACTACGAATCATAGTTCAAAAACGCAATATTCGATTAGACTAAACTAGCAATCAAATAGAGCACGTGCTTTGTAAATGAATATAGATATATAGCATTGCGTTCATCAATGAATTTGTTCAAGCAAAGCACCTGGTGTAGCGTCGTAAATGAAATATATTAAGTTCATACCCTGGATTCTTTACAGAAAGAGAAAACGCCACAAAATTATTTTTGCATGAAGCAAGTTATTATAAAAAATTTTAATTATGAACAACATTTTACTTAATATATTTTGAATGATGGAGTAGTTGAATACTTTTTCCAATATTTTAGGACTAGAAAAAAGTAATACGATAGCATAAGCATTGATCATATTATTAGGGCAATGCATATTTGAATATAAAGCATAGTCTTATAATATTTGGGTTAAGACAGTTTTCATTACTTACGAGAGACATAGCGATCGAGAGAATGTCAAACTTGAAAAACACGCATCAAGAAAATAATGCCCAGGAAAAGTACCATTAGTGATTAATACATTCTATTCGCTTATATTGTAGCAATACATTGAGATTGATTTGAACACATGAATGAGTGCAATAACAAATACTTTTTAGTGAAAGTGTAGAATAGACCACTAAAATATTATTGGCTGTTGTCTAATCTCCCAGAAACTATTCTGAAACTTGATGTTTCAGAAAAAATAAACTTTCTGTGAGCTTGAGACTCATCAAATTATGTGTCTTCCCTTTCAAATTCTCTACTGTAAGCAATGAACTTTTTGCTCTATTCCCCTAACCGAAGGATCGAAAGAAACAATTATGCTGATAAAACTTCTCGTATAGACCAATTTGGCATTTATGTATGCAGGTACGTACAGAAGAACCTGCCAAATTGCAACAAATTCTAATCCACTAACGTAATTATATGTATGCAAATTTTTAAATTTACATATGCCTCAGATATCTTTAAGGACATATATGTATATATGCAGGATACTTTGACTACAACGAAGTCAGTAACACCACCAAATTCATTCGATACATCCCAAACTCGTTTTGCCTTAAAATCTGAAGCTAAACTTTGATGCGAAAGGAATTTTTGTTTAATTACAAGTGAAAATTTGATGAAAATGAATTCATTGCATCCAAAACTAAGTCTATCATATTACATATATAAATTTGATTCATTCATTACAAAGAATTGGACTTTTTACAACCTGTGGAAACGAAACGTCCGAAATTCCTTTGAAATTCTCATTAAATAAGCATAAATGAACAGCTTCAATGTCTAGTCGAGTTTGTGCGCCCATCGTATTGCCAAATTGCTCCATGCTGGGTTTTAAATTTATCCATCTCAGCGTCGGAAACACATCTATAGTCTAAAATAATTCATTCGATTAGTCAACTGAAAAAGAACAATTTTGAAATATAGAGATTCCAAACAGAACAAAAATATCAATGCTGGGTTCTTTTGTACATAGCGAATTTTTCGAGACCACTGAATTAATTTGTAAAATCAGATTAGGATGTAATAAGACTTTTCATTCATTTTTTAAAAGAAAATGTGCTCAATAAAGATAAGTTACGATGAATGTACTGAAATGGCCACTAGATGAAAATAAAGATTTTTAGAGATTTGAATGGTGAAAACTATGCCTTGATGGCTTTTCAGCTCAAAATGAAAATTTATTATTGTAGAAAGATCAACTTTCAGAATAATTTATGAAAATTAAAACGAATCATTATGACAATGACGTAAATGCAACAAATGGTATATATCCAGTTTTAAAATTATAATCTTAAATAACACTGCAGATCACTTTTTTAAAAAATTGATAACTACCACGAAATAACAAACAGAATGGAACTGTGTAGATGTAGCTGAACTGTGTTTTGACCTGTGCTAACCAGTTCATGATCCGAAAATCCATGGCCATTTTTTCGGCCACTCGCGGATGACGTATTTTTACTGCTACGGTAGTGCCATATAGAACAGCTTTATGAACCTATTGACATAGTGAAAAATGATATATATGTATGTAATAAAAAAATTCAAAATAGTCAGAGACCTGTGTGCAAATATCCATATGGCAACCAAAGTTTTATAGAGCTATACCTAGCTTCTAGTTCTAATCAAAATGAATAAGAATAAAAAAAGTAAACCCATTTTCACTTACAGGAACTATTCTAAATTATGATCTATCGACAAATAGGAACTTATTTTAAGCTGAAAAATTACAAGAGTATATTTATGCCCTTTTGTAGCCCTTCAATTTTTTATTATTGGAATGTATTTATCAGTCTTAAAATTATTTTTTTGACATGATTTTTACATATTAGCCCAATTTTGGACCTGAATCCCGGAGTATTCGGATATCGTTTAAGATGGGATAGCAAATAATTATTCCAAAAACAGCTCAGACTATTTGTTAAGGTTCAAACAATGTACTTCATTGGTTTCCGAAAGAATATTTTTCTATATAAACTTCCAAAGAGTCCTTGTTCATGTTTTAAATTTTGATTAAAAATTCATCCAAACTTGCTAGCCCTAACATTACTAAAAAAAGAACAAACGATTAAAAAAATAATTAAAATCGAATTTGCTGATGAAATAATTGTTGCAGCCATATGATTCAAGAGAAATTCTATATAGCAAGGAGGAGGGGGGTAATTTCGAAAGGTTATGTACACACCTGGGCAATACTTCCACTAGCAATTGGAGTCATATCAAAATGGTCAAATACATGGCTTATATCACTTACTCCAAAGAGACCTTGCACTAGCTTGCGTGTGTGAGATTCAGAATGTACGGGAGCATTGCTATGTAATTGAGACAAACATCTACAAAGAGTCTCTGGAAACATATCGGGTCGAGTAGAGCTCCATTGCCCCCACTGTAAGTCAAATGATTATGAACAGGGTTAAAATGGCCAAAGTAATGGCATTTATGAAAGTACCTGCAGGCCAAATTTTATTTGAACTTTAATGGTGTACTATGCACAAAGACAACAGAGAAAAAGACAGAGTAATATTAAAGATTGGAGTTCAAAATTATACTTCAGCATAAACGTGTTTCAGAAACTTAAAGTTCTGCAACTACATATTCAAATATTAATAGCAGGTAAACTGGTTGTAAACAAAAACAACTAAGCATGGAAAATGCTATCTTAATATCCCTGATCCAAATTTTTAATTATTTGGAAATCATTTTGAAAGGAAAGCTAATCAATTATTCTAAATACAGCTGAGAAAGGTGATTAAGAGATATACATGCATTAGTGTAAAATTTTTAGTACATAAGTTGAAAATAAACTAGTTTTTTAAGTTTTTGGCAACTTTTCAAAGAGGCCATTGCAATGAAAGGCTTCACTGAATGTTCTGCATGAATACTGCTGTCAAATACTGAATGACTAAATGTATCTTGCAGACATGATGCATTTTAACAGTATTGACAAAACGAATAAAAGATCACATAGCAAACTTATTCAAATCATTGTTCAATTACATAATTTTAAATTTAGTGGTGCTGTTACAGTTATACAATTTTCATTTGATTTGCAAAAATGTTTTACATGAATGAGAACATCTATTATTCGGTGAGAGGCAATAGGTGCAATTATTCTGTACTTGACATTTTTCTTATAACATTTATAATTATACAACTTCAATTAAGTTTCATCCATTTTGAATAACCATTTTTGAAAAACCAAGAGAAATTAAAATTAGCATTTTCGAGATTCGGATACTGAAGCTGTATCGAAGATTCTAAAGTAAGAGAAAATAATAAAAATTTAGATGAAATTCAACTTGTATCAGATTCGATTAATCTGTTAAAATTGGTTCATTAAAACATTAATAGATGCTAGTCAATAATTTAATACCTAAAATATGGTCGCAAAAAGTAGAGAATATGGTTTACCTTAATGAATGCTGCCCCGCTGCTCGCGATGCATTTCACCAAAAGTGGATACCATATTTTTTCTCTAAACCATGTACTAATCAATGCAAAAAAACTCAATATTATCGGTAGAAAGAACGTCAACATTAGGTATCCTATTCTCGTTGCCATTGCAAAGTTACTGGCTGGAGTCAAACGAGTCAGAGAGTCTGTTCCGTCCTCAATACGTCCATGATCAGAAACGACCTTTCGATTTCGAAAATCAGGGAGTTCAACACCAGGAAGCAATATGTTTTTCCTGCTGCTATTCCAGTTTAGATGCGCATTTGATAATGTGCCAGTTTTGCTTTCTATTGTCCTTCCATTTCCCTCAACGAAATTAAAAACTATAGCAAATGCAAATCTCAATAAAATCTTCATCGAGCATTTGGTAACTGCAGGCAACGATGATGATTTACATATATTGAGAGTTGACTACCATCTTTATCGATTACTTTTAATGATTGTGACAATTTTTAGTATACATTAATAGATGTGCTACCAAAGCAACCAAAATTTAGTCGCTTTAATTCAAATGCATTCAGTTATAATTGTTCATGGTCCCGGTGCGGACACTTGTCAAGGAAGACCGTAGGACCGCAGACCAGACCATTTATCAGTATTAGACAACGATGTCTACGCTGTCCCCAGAAATATCTTTCAAAAGGATTTCAAATATCAGGAAAGTAGGTCACCAAAAATATTTATCAATAAAAAATCGCAAAGTTCATTTTACTTTTCAATTATTCTACCAAATATCCGGGGCCAAGTGTCAAGTACGCACTAAACAAAGACGAGAAATAGGATCAACGGTTAGATAGTGGACAAAGGTTTATCCAATGCAAAACAAAGAAAAGGGAATAATATTAGGTAATCAAGCAAGAAGAGATTGAGCAAGGAAACGTGTACTTTATTATAGGCGTTTTCGACACTGAGTATCGGAAATAAAATGTAATATCAACAAGCGGCTAATACCGGACATATACAATCGGCATTTACCAAACTAAAAAATAATATATTTATACACTAAAATCTCTAGTACAGATCCTTAAGAATTGTCAATACAAATGAACAATGTATCAGTTATTTACGCACGACTATAACTGGTCAGGTCCTAGTGTAATACAAACAGACATTTAAACATAAATCATACAGTATATGTTACTGCGTTGCTAGAAGTGAACTCTAGCAATGCAAGACAGACAATTATTCAATCATATGATGGACCAGTAGTAATTGCGCTGTGGCACTGTTCCATTGGCTAAAGTGAGAACATGATGTCAGCAGTCAGAATACTTAAACTGAGAACAGAAACAATGACGCAGCTAACATAGTTATAGGATTAATCGTTAACCGGTTAATTCCTAACACCTAGCACCAAGAAAGAAAAGCTTTAACTGGTCTCATATTGAAGTATAGGTTCCAAAAATTTTTTAATTACATCAAGCAAGAGTCTGCATTTGAGAATGCTTTAAAAAATAAATAGTATCTCAAAGCAGCATACAGCCTTCACAAATAACTTGTTATCATCCATAAACTAACACATGAAATATTCTATATAAACTAACAAATAAGCTGGATTAATACAAAAATTATGTTTTACCTGATACTGAACCAATTACCTCAACAATCAGATCATTCAATGAGTCTGAATAGAAGCTGAAAATAAGAATACTTTACAGAGTGCTATTTGCAACAGCAAAAAATACAAAATCAGCTTGTAAAATTATCATCGTACTAAAAAAGACATACAAGAAACAAAACGGTTCACTATGCGGATGACTAAAAATGTGCACCTCATTTCTTCAACACAATCAGTCAATAAATTCTCAAGATAATGACTAACAGTGATATTTTACAGGCACTATTATTTTCATTTTTTTTGCAAACCAACATATACTGTATAAGGTAATTCTCACTTGACTTGGCTGCGATTGAAAATAGTAGGTAAAAAGATTTCTCGTTAGGAATTAATTTTCTTAAGAATTACTTCCTTTTTTGCAGCTGCAGTAAGTTTCTTCAAAAGGAATACTGAAGTTTTTGTACAGACTATGAAAATAGAAGTTCTAGTAAGTAGAATACCAGTCAGGTTATACTTTTTGTTGTATTAATGAATTTATCCCACTTCTGTTAATAAAATTTAGCACATAATAACATATGGATTTTGCCACAGTTATTTTGTGTTTTTACTGAATTTTACATTACTAACAGTTCAACAGAAGTTTTTTTGTCTTTACCGTGTAGTGTAACACTTTTGTTATATGCCACACCCGGAGTCACCCCACAGGCCGCAGCTACCAGGGCAACAGAATTTTCCAGTCAAATCTGCGATACTGTCATGACACACAACAAATCAGGCAAACAATGCAAGAAAGTAACAGCTCATATGTACATTATATCTTGACCTGTGTTGTGAGAAGTGATTACACTTTCTCCAACACAGCATTACTAGTTTTAGACCTATTGTATGACTAGCCACTTATTGAGAATGTGACTAGCATAAAAATAAATAATGTTCCAAATAGGAACATCTGCAGCTAAAATAGAAAAAAGAATTAACTTTTGAGTTAATTTCTAACAAATACTTCTAGCAGAACATGTAGCTAGAAACAAATGAAAACGTATGTAGGCACAAACCAACAAAAGTATGGAATGATTCAAAACTATCAATCTTTCATTATCTAAAGACCGTTTTAAGGTCTGAACAACTGCAGTGCTATGCTTTACAACCTGTAGACACGTACCAACGGTCAACATGATAAATATTGTAGATATTTTCTGTTTTAACATGATAAAAAAGATATCAATCCCTGTTTTGTATTCCTATCAAGAATTAATGAAAATATTTTGTAAAAAGTTGAGGAGTTTCAACTTAACCACTAATTTCAGTAATGTACCTTTCAAAGCTCTTTTACTGTTCATACTTCCATAGTGCACATACTTATCTCCTTTGAAAGCCCTTTCAGATTGGATTTCACATCTAATTTTTACAAAGAAAGGTAATGGAAAGTGTAATTATCACCTTGTCCCAGGTATCATAGACAAATTGCTGCCCAGCAAAAAATTTTCCAAAGGAGCAGTACATTGCCATCAACATTGTGTTAGGAATTAACTTGTTAACAGTTAATTCGTGTTATAGCTGTGGAGTTCTGTGTTACGGCAAGTCATCTTTTTGCATATTAAGTTTATGGCAAGTCACTACGGGTGACAGGCTAAGTTTAAGATTTGTGTGTTGCTGTGAAGTTTGTTCACTTCCAGCAACACAATTTATGTTGTGTAAATACATCTTGATTTTATACTGAGTCTTGCTGTATATACATTTCTAACACATTGTACAAAAGCATAATTGCACGGTACAATTTCAACATCAGTGTAGGAAATTACTGGTGGTTGTGAAACATTTGGCAGTATTACATTTCAAACTATATTACTATCTGTTTTGAAATAATATTTTGAATTGTTTTTACAAAGAACATGTTACTATGTTACAATTGAACTGATCACCACACGATCATAATTGTTTCTAGCATACCATATAAAGTAACAGACCCTAAACAGCTACAAACTGAAAATAATCTATTCAGGGATTACTTAAAATAAATATATCATAAGCATTGCAATGGTTCAGGGCCTGTTGTATTTCTCATTTTCCTTTTTAGTGCAATTTAAAGTTGAACGACTCACTGACAAATGTTAAAAGGTTAATCTTTTTCTAAATTCTCATAAGTTGAAAATTTAGTAATCATGTGTGCAAAGAGAGGTTGATAGTAATCATGCATGCAAAGAGAGGTTGACAGTAGTCATGCCAATATCTTTTGTACTGATTTCATCTTTCAAATTTTTACTGTTTTTTACTTCTCCAGTCAAGTTCACCAATATTGCATATTTCTCCATGTTAGCTGGATTTCATGCCACCTTGTGATGTATTGCATTATTTCTTCATGATTGATTTTTACAATTATAAAGTCTTAAACTATATTCATCATTACCAAAAGTTCTAATTGAAATCTTACATAATTGAAAAAACTACAATAGAAAATACTCTGATCCTGCCATCCATTATGATGCACCATGATAATAAGGATTGCTGAATGAATTTTCAATCCATCAAATATTCTCTCGAACCCTTTTTTACCTTTTCATTTTGTTTATCTTTTGTATTCTTCAAAACATAATTTCAAATCTAAAATATTCAGAATTTTATTGCTGTTTCCATTAATGCAATATATTGCGCAGGTTCTGGCCTAATGGTGCTTGTTATTTAGTGACTTCATCGCTTTTACATCGTTCTTTAACATTATTTATTGCATTTTCTTTCGCGTGTCTTAAAAAAATTAAAATATTTTGAAGAACAATATAAAATAGTGCCAAAATATTATTATCTATTTATCACAGCCGCAGACCATTGAACGTTTATTCACGAAAAGGAGTGGTCATTGATACGAAAACAATCTAAGTCAATTTTTCCTTGTCATCAACAGTCTAAGCTTCAAATGGTATCTACCAAATTTGCAGCAAAAATTTCTTGCACTATTTTCACAGACAAAAAAGTTTATAAAATGAGAATGTCCAGTACATGTGGAGTTGAGAAGCACTACAGCTGTTAAATTTTACTCCGTCACATTCATCTACACAAAAAACTGTTTTGCATACAAACTGCTGTACACGTACTGAAAAGTTACAAAGTAGTGCATTGAGGTTTAAGTTACAACACAATTTCTCTTTAGGAGGTATGAACGGCAAAATAATATCAAGAGTGAAACTGCTCAAACTGTTGATGCACCTCAATTCATCTCAGTATTTGTTGTCGCCAAAAACGAAACTGCACCAATTTATTTATAGCAGTAACTAGTGTATAACATTAAGGTAATGAAAATATCTACAATTTCCATCGTTTTAGCAATTGTTGCGTGTCTACTGGTCGCAAAGCACAGTGCTGCAGTTGTTCAGCCCTCAAAACGGTCTTTAGGTGATGAAAGATAGATAGTTAGGAATCATTGGATACTTTTGTTCGTTTGCGCTTATGGGCATTTTTATTTATTTACAGCTACATGTCCTGATGGGAGTATCGCAGATTCGACTGGAAAATTCTGTTGCCCTGGTAGCTGCGGTCTGTGTGGTGGCTCCGGGTGTGATAAGCGTCCTGGAGGTGCAAGTACTTGTTGCACGAGCCAGATAAAAAAATCATGCGGTTCTAGTAGTCCTCCATGCATCGCCTCCAAAAGTATGACTTGCTTTCAATTATTCAGTCTAATTTTACTTATACATATATTATATATAGTGTTGAGGTTTTAGAATCGTCGAATGTTTTAGCATCAGCCAGATATTGCATCTTTTTAGTTTTGAACAATTCGATGTTTTATCCAAATTGTGCATAGAGCATTACCCTATAATGTGACATGAGCAATTTATGTCAGTGATATTCTGAAAAGAAACAAGATGAAATGTATTTAACAGCAAAAAATGTATCTTTGTACTCATACAGCAGCACCACCTACCTTGGCACCTGGAGCGTGCCCCGTTGGTTCAATAGCTGATAGTACTGGACTAGTATGCTGCCCTTCATCATGTGGTCAATGCGGCGGATCTGGATGTCACCTTCGGACTGGTGGTGCTACGGCATGTTGCACAAGCCAAATCACCAAGACCTGTACTGGAAGTCAGCCTCCTTGTAAAATTTCTGGAAAAAGTATGACATTCGCTACTTTTTTCGAACTTCATTCTTTTGATTTGAATTTCTAGCATCGATTCTACCAACTTGGTTTTACATTATTTTCATATCTAAGCATGTTATAATAATATTTCACCTTGCCTATGAAAGCTCCGGCACCAACGACAGCCCCACCAGGATCGTGTCCTGTTGGCTCAATTGCTGATAGTACTGGACTA
This sequence comes from Vaucheria bursata, assembly GCA_032358265.1. NCBI lineage: Eukaryota > Xanthophyceae > Vaucheriales > Vaucheriaceae > Vaucheria > Vaucheria bursata. The sequence goes on from JAULBW010046448.1 coordinate 135,786, forward strand.
TTATGCTGCCCTGCATCTTGTGGCCAATGCGGCGGATCTGGATGTCACCTTCGGATAGGTGGTGCTTCTGCCTGCTGTACTAGCCAGATTACTAAATCCTGCACAGGAAATCAGCCTCCTTGTAGAGTAACTACTTCAAGTAAGGCTCTTAAATAAACTCCATTATTTACTTGCCAAATTTTAGTTTTACATATTTGAGCGTATAGACAGCACTGACAAAAGTGGGTTGCAAAAGGTTATATAAGGACAAAACACACTCTGACAGCTATTCAACTCATAATGAGTTCATTCTTGCAAAAGGTCATTGCACAGAATATTTTCTGAAAGGTTTAAATTAATATTGTGGTATGCACTTTATTCCAATGCCCCTTACTTGGAAAGGAATCTTTAAATAATTTTTTTTAGATGTAGTTTATATTACATACTTTGAATGCAGGTTTGAGTTTATGTGCAAATGGAATTTTGGAATCAATTTCAATTAACAGTGCTTGTGCTGTTGATGTCTGTTGCCCAAAGAGGTGAAAATTTTTTATTGCCTTTAATAATCTTTTAAGTCCATAATGACATTCAAGTTTATTCATTAAAATTGAAGTAAAAAACTTCAGTTAGCACAAATCTTCTTTTCATGAATTTTCACTTGTGGCAAATAAAAGAATAATCGCAATTATTTCACTTACCTTCAAATTTTTAGACTTTTTAAACTATCATATTTTGGTAAGTTTGATATCCAAAGTTTGCTGATAATTTTTTATCTTCTTTTTTACCTTTTCCTCTAATTTAATGTGTTCATGATAATTAATTCTATTAATGAATTTCAATTTAAAAGTATATATTACATTTTGAATTCTCATGTAGTTGTGGAGTTTGCAACACAAGCAACAACTGCACAGCAGCACCGGAATGCTGTGCATACAAAATTGCCCAAGGTATCGAAGTGTCGGACGTTGACGTCAGCTGTCGATACAAGGGGCCCCCTTGCGTCATGCCGCCCAGTGATGATCCCTGCACCCCTACTAATCCTTGCCAACATGGTGCTCGGTGCGGTTATGCCTGGCAGTCTGTAATAGATTATCCAAGTAACAGATGTATCCCTCGAACAACTTGCGAATGCGATGAAGTAGGAAACTATTCGGGGTCGTACTGTGAACTGACTTGTGGTGTGAACGAGACTCCTTGTGGATACTACTATCATGGCTACACCACTAATATCGACGAGCCCAATAATGTATGCTGTGCTGACACAGAGGAATGCTTAGGAATTCTCCCAAAATATGGACGTAAAATGGAATGTTTTCCAAAGGATCGCCCTGTAACATGCGACCCTAACCCATGTCAGAACGGTGGAAATTGTTCTAATTACAACTATTATGACTCAAAGAATCCCATTTTTCTCTGTGCCTGTGCATCTGGATTTGAAGGTGTGTTGTGCGAAAATGCAGTGAACTAAATCAAGTTTTTCCATTATTGTGTGCTCTTTGGGAGCAAATTGGTGATTGTGGACTGTGCAAGTTTTTGAATAACTTGATTGGTAGGCAGCTGATATTATACTGTTTTCTTTATCTTCAGTGTTTGCTTATAGGTAAAGGGTTTGTCAATAAAGTAGTATTAAAATTGTGTGTCCTTTTTCCCCTCTTATTGCTACTCTTTTTTGTACTCTATCTGATTTATATTTAGTTTCTCTTTTGAATGTACGTATTTTACAGCCCTTGCTTATGCCAAAGGTAAACTAAAAGTTGGCAGAGAAACTAATGACATTGAAAGAATTTCGAAAACTTTGCTGTTATTCAGTCAAATGGGAAATCATCTAGTTCATACAAAATTTAGTAAATCAAATTAACACCATTCATTGAGTGATTATTCAAGGGCTTTCTGATGATTTTTGTCCATATTAGTAAAAAATAAGTAATTTAAGACTTCAAACTTTTTATATGTAATGTTGACATGAAACCTATGGATCTTCAATATAATTTTCTTTTAGGTGCAAAATAAATATCCTTCATACTAATGTTGATTGTAGGCCTGACTTAGTAAATACTCATCTACCACAAAGAGATGGAACAAACTACTGCTGAGTGTTACGTGGGAAAAATACTGCCAACATTGTAAGATCCCTGTAGAGTTTCCACTTACATAGATTTTTTTTCCTTTTGAGGACCTCTCTATAATTTGCACTCCTGTTTAAATATTTATTCTTTAGCTGAGAATCTCATCTGTGCTGTGCTGCCAGTGAACAATATGAAAGATATATCTGCAGCTGAGAAATGTACAGTCCAGAGTTCTAAATTTTGTAGTGCTAATATCTGAAATTGACCCTGTGTTGATTTCTCAGGACTATTATACAAAGTGATCCACATCTGGTACTTTGTTTCTCAATCAATCTTTTTAAAACAATCTGCATTTTCAATGCTGAAAGTAGGTTTGACCCTCTTTAGAAAAACTTTTCCCTGAACATGCCTCCCGTTACCACTGCAGTTGAAAAGCTACTTGGTTAAATAATAGATGCTTTCTTACACTGAGCAAGTTGTTGCTTTTACAGTTATTTTGAGCAACGCCATGCATTGGCATTTAGTGTTGAATCAGATGAGTTTGAATTCTATATTGTGTGATAAGCCATTATTCTTCTTCCTTAGAGAACATCAACCGCAAGACATATCTGCTCAAAAAGAAAAAGCATTTTACATGTAAATATGCCTGCACATTTTGCTATTTGGATAAGCTATTTTTTTAATCTACCAGGAAGATGTACAATGTTGTAGGTGGACATTTTATACAATACATTTCACATATGACTTCAAATTCTATTGATTTGTTTACCTTCAGCACCATGAGCATGAAACCCTTCATGTGATATGAAAAATTGTCAAGATAAAAAACAAGCTTTGCTTTTATCTCCACACAGATTATGGGGATAAATTTATTTTTTTAGAGAGGCTTTAGTATTTTTTGTCACCATGGAATTACATTTAAGCTTTCTGCTTCCCATACTCACTAACAAAATAGTGTTTCTGAATGTTTCATTGGCACTTTGACCAGCATCATCTTTTCTGCTTTGAGTCAATCAAGACTACCCAACAAATTATGGATGTGAATGCATACTTTTAAATGGTATATATTTTGGACTGTATGCTTACCTCTGCCAAAGAGCTAGTTTTTCCTCTTTTTATTTGCATGATTGCCTGTTTGACAATAAATTTATATATATATATAGACGGTTGCTCATTGCTTTTATAAAAACAAACGACAAATATGGCAAGTTTACACTAAAATCCTGAAAAGGCACTTTTTCTTTCTTTAAATTATGTGGATGAGATATATTTGTACCCTAGGTCTGCAAACCAATCAAATATAAAGTGGTAGATATATCACATTGACTGACGATCCAATTGCCATTTTTATTTACCTACTAAATTTAATTGAAAATTGCTAACATTCTCTGTTTTTCAGTATTGACAATATCATATAATCAATTTTAGCAGGATGTTGGAGGATAATTACTTTGCTAATGGTTTAAATTCTGGCCAAGATTTTGTTTTTACCACTTTACACAAGCTTAAATTTCATGGCAACCTCTGTGCTGCTTGTAAAGCACCTTAATTTTATGTAGCACAGGCAAAGTTTCAAGATTAATAGAGTTTATGTTGGCATAATATCTGGAAAAAGGTCAAAGCTACGAAAATCACAGTGCATTGATTGTATGCTACATTTTTTAAAAAATTTAATTATGCAATAAAATTTCAAAATTAACTTTTATGTTGTACCATTCATAAATTCAGTATTAACTTTGTATTTTTAACAATATTTGCTTTGCCCTAGTTCTGATTGTTGTTGCATCTATGCATCAGACTTTTCATTGCCCTTGCCACTTGTAGCAAACAACTAGTATGTGAAATCAATTCAAAGACTACCTTTCTACTGGACAAGTGCTAGGAAAATACAAACGCAACAAATAACGTAAAAACGGAAATAACTTTTTATATTAAACCACATACATTGCTGAAAGTGAAATAACTTTTTCAACACACAAAACGTAGTAGCATGAAGAACAGGGTTCAGTCCTCTAAAGTATCTTGGAACTGTAACTGAAACTGAACTGAAACCAAACTGAAACCAAAATAAAAACATGGACAAATCATACTGCAGCTACATAGAAATCAGAACTAACCCTTAATAGAGTTAGTTCCTAACAATAAGAAAGTAAAAAAAATTACACATTAAGCCAAATCATAACTAATTTAATCTGTTAGACTAGGAAAAGATTTGGGTTGTCAACAAGAAAAATATTTAATCAGCTTAAATAGATTTTCCCAGAATAGAACAAAAGTCTATACAAGGTACTAGTTCCTATTGGTTTTGTTGCTTCAGCTTGGATTTTTTTGTATCTAAGCAACATTTAGCATAGTGCTATTATGATAGCTGCTAACATTAACAATATATATATAATACAAGATCTGATGTTGCCATACATAATCATGTATAGTGCAGTCTACTTCTGATCATAATTATCAGCAACTACTGTATCTTATTGTATTTACTCTAGTCACAAGCTCTATGTGAATTGGTTTCTGGTAAAGTACAACTAAGATATGACCCATTCCCTATCTGCTTCCATGGTATGTGTAGAGGGAGCACTATATAAGTCAGACAATGGGTGTATCATTGAACTTTCTAGTGCTTATGATAGCATTATTGACTACATGTCTTCAATATCCAATTACTTTTCCTGTTGAAATTCTGTTGTACACCATCAACCTGTTTCCTTTCTATGCTTAAGTGCAAGGACCAGCAAACCAGTTATAGTTTAGTACAGTTATGAACATAGACAACTTTGTCAGAACCTACTCTACACAACATACCTACCACACGGATAATACAAGAAATTAGAAGAGACAAAAATAGGTTTAACGAAATAAAGTATAGATTCTCATCATGTGCTGCCAAAAATGAATTTCAACAACACAATTTCAACAAACTATTTTTATACAATTCAAACCTAAACAAATATAATCAAAAACACATATACACTTGAATAGAATGTCCACAAGTGTAATCAAATAGAAAGGACGGTAAAATAACCAATTCCTGACACACTTGCATTCAATAAAAGTTACTATTTACTTTTAATGATGAACCATTATAACATTATTTTCTGGCAATGATGTATTTGATTGAGTATTGCCAAAAAAGTTGGAGATAATAAATACTCATAACTTTTATCTATTTCTTGTAGTTGGAATAGCTATTCAATTATTTGTGGCAGAACTATAAACACAATTTTTCCCTGGAATATTGATCTTTTGTACCTCATCATTTGTTCACGGTCTTGACAAGCTAAATTTTAAGTCACTCTGATTTGACTAAGCGTACAAAAGTTTGGCATTCAAAGTGGCATCAATCTGTGTAGTTAGGCATCATGTTGTAGAATTTTGCAAAAGATAATTTTCAAAATTACTAAGGTTGTTGAAAAATGGTTTTTTTAGCAATGTAACCATGAAATAACACTTTTCTAAAAGATTCATAGATAACAAATAATACTTAGTAGTGGACAAACTTTTTGTTCAAGTGTTCCCAAAAAATTTTAAGCCCTTTCTCTTTCTTTTTTGAGGACAAACAGAAGTTTGACATTTTCAGTACAGCAAGTTAAGTCAATGAATTTCCTATAAGCTCATTACTGGTTAGTAATTTTCATTGAACTGCTGATAACCCTTGAACTTTAAATATTGCAGTAATGCAAATTCCAAGATAAATATTTTAACTGCTAATGGAGCTTCAGTTCAACAATATATTACAGAAAAAACTGTGCATAATATAATCATCAAGTAACTCTAGTATCTCAAGTAAATCATAAAAAGCCTATGGGTTTAAAATGGAGCTAGAGTAAGCAAAATGCAGTAGTGTGAGATAATTATTGTCTGGATCCAACATGTTTCTGCTATGATTTGTCCTGGAATTGTGATTCATTTATATATTACATTGTGTTCTTGTACAATTCCTTCAGGGAGTCATATTTATAGTTTAATCTAGTTTGACTTGTATGCAAGTAGAATAAGTTATAAGGTGTTGACAAGATTCATTCTTGTCGATGCATGAGATAAGATCAATATGATTGAATTATACATGTAGCATTTCTATGTTCCTTGTTTTTTGCTCTGGCTTCTTGGATTATGCACTAATGCAATTAGTTCGTCCTAACTGCAAACATTTTGCTCTGCTAAAATATATATATATATATACATATATTGCACTAGCATATTTCACAAAACACTCTTTTCATGCAACTTTTTTTAGTTTTGAACCATTTTTTTTACCTTGGTCTCAGAAAAGGACATTACATTGCAATGTAGTAATATGATTTGTAAGATGCCAATATTATATTCTGTAAAATCAAGATGAAAATTTAATTGTTTGGAAGTTGCATAATGCTTTTTTTGCTCTTACAGCTGTACTGCCAACCTCCTCGTCATGGTCATGTCCTGCAGGATTAATAGCCAATGGTACTGAGCTAGTATATTGTCCTGCATTGTGTGGCCAATGTGAGAGCTTCAAATGCAACTGTAGCACTGGTAGTGCCACTCATGTTGCACTAACCAGATTACTGAGTCCTACGCTGAGAGTAGTCTGCTATGTAAATTAGCTGGTTTAAGTAAGATTCCAAAAATACAGTTTTATGGTATCTTTACTTCACAGAAAACAATAATTGTATGATTGTATTAAAATTAGTTTCTGCAATTTTTTCTACAAAAGTTTGTGCAATGTCAAGGTTAACTACTCCAAAAGGTGAATAGTACTGATTTCATTGTTTGAGCTCATTTGGAACTTAAAAATTTATTTCAACTCTATTTGTATGAATTCTCGAATTTTAAGTTCAAATATGAGAAAGATGGAGTTATATAGTACTGCTAATGTGTCAGAGCAAATTGTTTTTATACCTAATTAATTATATTCTATCATGAAAATTTATCTTTTGAATTTTTGTTTTTGTTAAATTTCAAGCATTATGATATTGTGCAATTAATTGATGACTTTTATAATTTAGAATCAAATATACTGCAACTGGTACTAAGCGCCATTTTGCTTGTATTATACTCTAAGGAGCAGGAGAAAGGGGAATAAAAGTCTTGCATATCTGTTAGGAACTAATTTGTTTACAACAATCAGTTCTTAAGGGAACTACTCTTTTAAGAGTTATTCCATTATTTAGCTGCATCATTTTGTTACTCTTCAGATGGATTGGCATTGAGACTTTATTTGTTGTGTTGCTGAGTGTGCTTCTTATTCATTCTCAGCAATACATATTATGTTTGTATACTGTGACCATGCTTCTGTAGTCTTTGTGTCCTTCTTGTTATCACCTTGTCTGCTACATTCATAGTAATACCAATTTATCAGTGGAACATTTAGCCTTAAACTGCCACTTAAAATTAAGACTCCAAAGGATTAGTAATGCTAGCCTGAGAGTGCACCCCCATATTTAGTAGGATTTTGTTAGTTATTAAAAAAATTCTATGGTAGAATTATATAATGCTTACTAAAACTCTTTAGAGTTATTGCACTTGTTATACATGCAAGACATACATGACACCACAAAATTACAAATAATGCACATTCTAAGTTACTTGTAGTATTGACGCATCTGATGCCAATGTAAGCTGTCCATACAATGGCCCTTCACATGCTATGCCTTCCGATGATGACCCATGCACTCCTACCATTCCATGGCAAAATGGTGCTAAATGGGGTTATGCTTGGTAGTCCATGCTAGTTTCTCCTAACAATTACATTTCTTGAACAACTTGCAAATGTAAAGATGTTGGCAACTATTACGGCCAGTATTGTGAGTTTACCTGCAGTACTGGTGAGAGTCCTTGCAGATATGGCTACAATTGCTGTGGAACTAATGATTATAAGCTGAACAATGTGTGCTGCACTGACATGGAGGAGTGCTTGGAAACTCTCCATAGTTATGGAACTAAGACAAAGTACTTTGCAAAGAATTGTCCTGCAACATGTGACCATACCCCCTGCCAAAATGGTACAAAGTATAGCAACCTCAATTATTACAATTTGTCTAACCCCATTTACCTATGTGCCTGTCCACCTGGATTTAAAAGTGTCTTATTGTCTGAAATTAACTTTTTAAGGGGTTAATTTTATTTTATAGCTGTGCAATTCTACAGAAGTTTCAAGTTGAGTTAATGTTCAATATATTGGGCTGTGGTAACAAGCTATGGTGACATGTTAGGAGTATGCTTTGAAGTATATTTACTTCCAGTAACACAATTGTGATTGCTAATATGTTCATAGACTTATTATTTTTTGGCTTGCTTTCCCTTTACTTATTGTATTCATAACAGCAAGTTGGTTCTAATATCTGATGTCTACTATGCATTTTGGCAGTTATGCAAGAGTAAGAAAAATTGAGATTGATAGCTTCTAAATTTTGGTACCTTTTGAATTAGGTAAACTGTCATTTTATTTTGAAGCAATGAATCTGAACTAGGGTACATTCTTGACTGCTAACATCTTAGAAACTGTTAGGAATGTAACACATAACATAAACAAGAAATCTGTAACAGAATACGTATATTATTACATCCTAAATTGTGTTGATAGAAATGAGATAACATCATTAACACAACAAAATATCACTTACTGAAACTTGTTCTCAAAATCTAAACTGGAACTTGTTCTCATAATCAGAACTGAAACTTCAATATAGCATTAGGAGAAACGTACCACAGCTACAGAATAGAATTAACTCCCTTAGGGGTTAATTCCTAACGGAAATGAAGTTAAAAACTCTTTTGCTTGATAGATAATCTTAAATTCAGATTTTTGTTGAAAATTTTTCAGAAACAGTTACAAAAAATTACAAGTGAGCATATTCTATGGCATATAAGTGCTCTCTGTTTATGCAAAGAAAAATCAATTTTACACAAGCAAGATATGTAAGTGGTCATAAAAATTACTTCATAATGCTGGGCATCTGTATTTGTTCTTCCTACTAAGTCTCTGCCAATTAAAATTTTTGAATTGTACCTGCTAGTACTACATTTGAATGTTGTTTTTCTACATTTGGTTTTACCATTCGAAATTGCAGACTGGATTGGAACATAAAAGGTGCACAAACTGCTAGGCATAATGATAGTTGAACCACAACTAGGAAGTTGTTCAATTTGCAAGGAAAAAAGTTCTGCCATTATCAATGAGGACTGACAATACTTTTATCTTGAAAGATTCAATGGATGAAACAGAGTACAGAAAATGCTGCAAATATGACTGATTATACTGGTTACAGAACAAGGTAGAATATATTATTTATGAGCAGCGTTCAGAAAATTCTTCTATATGCTTCTACATACTTTATCATCTTTGTCTTTCCTTAATTTTCTTTAAAATTAGTTGAACTAAAATTTGTCCCTGTCTGAGTTGGCAATGACAATAAGCATCAACTCAAAAATAAATTATGCAATAATTCTTGAGCTCGTAGAGCAAATAGATTATTGATATTGTGCACTAAAACTGTTACTTAAATTATGTGAAAGTAATTCTTTGAAAGAGTTATTTAAAGAACATCTGCATTAGTTATCATCGAATTCAAAATTTTTACCAGGCCAACTGACTAGTCTAGGTAGAGTCACAATGAGTATACCAACCTGGTGCTAAAAAATACCAGTGATAATTGCAATTGTTAAGCATGTAATATAGAACATTTTTTTGGCATTTATTAATTTTTCCACAGTTTAAGATGAAAAATGCTTAATGTCAATTTTTCCACAGACACTTAATATTCCATGTATCAATAATGTACCAAATGATATATTCTATTGTTTGATACCTTTTACTCCAACTGACCCCCCTTTCCTTTTGTATACTGATAACTCTAATTTGATATATTCGAATACTGGAAGTTTTTGTATAACCAATAGTATTGATTCATGGAATATCAACTACAGTTCTACAAAGTCCATGTTAAGCCCCAAAAATACAATTTTTGAATTCTATTATTTGCGCGTCAACAGGAAAATCTAATGAAAATGGTCATGAATCACAGTTCTAAGTCAATTACTTAGTTTATACCATAAAAAGCTCTCAAAATATTAACAAAATAGTAAAAGAAAATCTTCATCATGGAGATTCGTATCAGTTCAATCATTACAATATGGCTACTATAAAAATCAGTGCACTATATATATAACAAACATCCGCATATTCCTTATCGCAAGCCAAGTCCTTCAAAAGGGTCAACGTACTGTTTCACATCTACAGTCTCACTATCCAGTATCTTATTTTCATTCTTACTTTTCCCTTCCAAGTACACATATTCCCCCTCAGAGCACCCATCTGGGGAAATTTCCCTGGGTACTTCCACCCCTTTTGACAGGTGTTTCCCTGCTTCTGGGACCTCCTGACCTGGCTCAGAAAATAGTGATGGACCCAGTTTATGTTGGTACTTAGGGGGAGATCTAGCCCTATCTGGAGAGTGTGGCTCCCTTGTGACATTCACTTCTCTACGGGTAGACTGTAAGGAATTAGAATAATGAATCAACAAGTTTAGTTCAGTTTGCTCCAAAACGAGTGTGCTGTATACATTTTGAAGGCTTTGCATTAAATGAAAATCGCCTTTTTTATATGCAGCAAAACTCATTTAGATTTTTGCATCACATAATTCGTTGCAATTCTACATTTTAGATAAATCCGTGGCATACAAAAAATTGATTGCATTGTAAAAAACAACAAACAAAAAATGAATACGATGATAATAAAGAGTTCAGCAAACTTTGGATGTAACGAATGAATTAAACAGTCATACAGTGCCAAATTCAGCTTCAGAGTTTGGATGTAACAAATTAACTCCATGGAATTGGCAGATTCATTATAACTAAAGCTTACTGCAATATTTTAAAACAAGGGAAAAAATCAACATTTATGGCAGCGAGCCATCTTGTTTAATTACTTGATACTGAATATTATTTTTGCAATTACATACATATGTCTTACATATGAATGAATGTTAATTGATGAAAAGTTGGCATTCAGGGCAACCTACTACTCATAGATTGTTGGCATTCAGGATAACCTACCACACATAGAATAATACAAAGCTATACATGTTATTGCAAGATGTATGCCCATATTCAAACTAAATCCTCCAAAATTATTTTAAAAATGTATAGATTTGTAGAAATGTAAGCAATATTCAAAGTGATTCATTCAAAGATTCACATCTCATGTAAGAACTGCGTAACTCAATCTGTATGAGCTGCTTCTTATATTAACAACTCCAAGTTGACATACAAAGCATAATATCAACCAATTAGACAGTTCCGAAAATGATCATTATCGAGTATTTTCTACATTGTAGTGGTGCCTTCTGAAAATTCTCCAACAGCTTTGGGATTTCCTTACTTCCCCCATGGCACTACTGATGGATGGTGCTACCAATTTTAATTAGCTTAGAGCACCATAAAAAAGATAAGAAATTATTCTTTTGTGCTAGAAAATTGTACTTTTATTGAGCTTTAGTGGTTCCTATTTGTCAATGCTAGTAGCACCATTCTTTTTTTCGAAAATTTAAACTTCAGCCTACCAAAATTAGATCCTATATTTTGATTTTTTTTGTGATAATAATTGATAAAGCATTCGTAACACATGCTATACTCCTCTTGTATGAGTCGAAAATGACTTTTCAGATGTCCAAATGAGTGCATTCTATTGCACTTCTACCTTGACCCCGGAATTTTATCCCAAATGAAAGATCACGCTAAATTGAGTATATTTCCATAATTTTGACCTTTTATACAAAATATAATTTTGCAGGGACAGTGTAGAAGTCTAGAATTCTGAAGAGTACTTGAGAGATAGGGGGTACATTCTGCAAGGTACTTATTTCACAGGATGGATAGGAGAGGTTGTAATTTGAAATTTAAGTAGCAAACAATGATTGATTGATATGTAATAGTTCTTTGGAACATAAAGATGTCGAAAAGTAGAGGTAACTTAGAAAAAAACGAAAAATGAACATTTCACATTGAATAACACACCTTTGTTGAAATTTTAGCTTCTTGAAGCTTTTTTTGCAGTTCTAACAGCTCTACTTGCAATGTGGCAGTTTCTTGTCGAGCTTCAGCGATTGATGTAGCAGCTGACTGTTCCAGGGTTCGAATCCTGCGCTCGGCAAGTTTTACCCATCCTTCCATCTCATCAGATACACATTCGTATTCATCCATCAAAAGGTCATGCATGTGCCCTTTCAATAAATTGAAAACAACATCATAAACACAATATACTTCAGGTATAGTGAATCTACCAATGCTACCAAAAAAATTATTTATATCCGAATCTATTTTATACAGAACTGGATCATTTTGATGAAAAGTATGTAGCGAGTAGAAAGTAGCACGATGCTTTTTTCTGGCCATTTATAGAGAATCAAAATCAACTGATTTCTTTCTGCATTACGACAAGAAATGGGAGGTAAAGCAGTAAATATTGGCAAAAAATCGATAGTATCAAATTGCATTATTTTAATGGTTACACCAGAAGGAGGTTCAGATATGAATTGTCACTGTACAACACACAGATGACCAAGGTGCAGGGTATGTTATAACGCACTAGTTTTACGTTAATAAGGTAATTTTATTACATATAACATTAAGATATTGCTAACAGTGGCAAGTATATAGCCATTACTTGAATACCAACATGTACAACGAGCATCTAGAATGATATCATGTGCTTCAACCAGACTGTAGTAGACTTAAATTCACAAAACGAAAAAATGTAAACAAATATTTTAAATAAGTGAAGATGAATCGTGCATACTTCTTCACAATGAATTATTATGACTTCTCGCAAATTTTAGTACACACGAAACAGAATAAAGATGAAATTTATTATATGCACCTTGATCTAATGATGAATTTTCTTCCGATATTGAATCGAGAAATACTCCATTTGAGAAATGTCCTTCCTTCGATAAAGCCTGAAAATGCAAACAATTGAAATACTTGTATACCCCACGATATGATGTAGGATTTGACGAGTTACAATAAAATAGAAAAATACGTAAATACAGGAAATTCCATGATTAATAATGCTAATTTGTCCTGTAAAGCCACCATATGAATGGACCTGCATGAATCGTCGTCAATCGAACTGCTCATTTACTTTACACTTTTTGCTTGAAAAATAATCAACTCTCAGCAAAATAACATATTAACTTGGAAACATATTCTAGGTCAGCATATGATTGTTGCATAAAAACTTCAAAGAACAATTGCTATGACTGTACATTAACAACCATACTAGATATGTATAGCAGACCAGTCAGTAACAATATAATCTAACATCGAATCATAAAGTAAATAGTTGTGTTGTATGATTCACTTACATCGTGTAAACACTTTGGAACACCAGAAAACGATGGTTTCGGACTCCACCTCAAATAATAGTCATGCCACAGACAAACTTTCCTGAGAAGGGCAGGCAAACTAGGTAAAAGTACTCCATATCCAGTTCGACATGCCTGTTTTGGGAGTGTAATCGATCCATCGCCTAGGCCCGAATGAGGCCCAATCCAGGTATAAAAGGGACTCAAAAAGTGGGCTCGATTAAGCTAAGAAAAGAAACTATTGAGTTTGTCTATTAATTCTTAAGGAAACGAATCACTTAAATAAGCTAAGCATGTACACAATAATGGCTGCTAGCGGGGTAGCATCAAGGTTGTAATAATTACCAGACTAATTTGAGATATTCAAACATAAATGCATGTAAGAATCGTTATAAAATTCAAAATGATATGAAAAAATAATCGAAAAGGTAGCGTATAAAGGAAAAATCAGCATATTTGCATCTGTCTGTCTGTATGCATAAGTAATTTATGAAAAATCACGGGTACGCATGAGCATGCTCGTGTGCAAATATTATGTATACATATATTTGTTTATGCATGTACACCTCAATGTAAGTCCATAAACTTCCACAACGTTCAGATAGCCTAGCTTCTTTTCTCTCTCGCTCGCAGTCCAATAGAAACGTGCCAAATCGACATGAATGCAAATGGTCGGCAATACACAATAAATACCGCCCATTGTACTCAAAAGCGGAAGGAAACTACAAAAAAGAGAAGAAAGTACATACGTGTATATTATCTTGAGGTAAAAATTTCAGCAGAGGTAGAGAAAATAGAGAAAAATGGAATAATGTACGCGCATAATTGTATACATATATATCGAGAAATAAATCAGAACCTTTTGATATGCATTCCATTTAAACCTAGAATAAGTTGTTCAATACTCAGCTTTACCCGAGTTGCCTATGTGAATTAGAGCATAAATATATAAAGTAATAATTTGAATGAATTTAGCTGAATGTAATTCATCGTGAAGAAAATTTCACATAACAAAAACACTTAAACCTTCATCTTTTTAAATCTTTGAAGCGCTAAAATAAGAAAATTATATCTTTTCTTGATCAATGCGAAGAGTCATTCATTATACTATTACATATTGGTTCGTATTGCTATTGACTAGTTTACTATGTATGTACAATAGTAGCTTCTATGGAAGTAAAGCCATAGAAATTGTTCATAGAATAATTTAGAGAAATCAGAAGTTTGAGTTCAACATTATCCTGTCGATGTAAGCTAATATAGTATTTAATCCATTATACTAGCCCTTATTAAAATATGATATGCTTCTAGAATAACGTTCAAATTCAGGTAAAACTATCAAACTTTATTTTTTATTTAATTGCATCTCTGCCTAGCCTTATCATCAGCAACTTACGATTAAAAGAACTTAACGCATGTATTCATTCTTTCACAAAAAATCTTCATTGAACTAAAAAATTTTGCTCTACTGAAAAAATTCTTACTTGATTCACGAGTTGCCACACGCAGTCTAAGAACTGTAGGAAAACAGGGCTTCTCTGATCATCTCTGCTTCCTATTCGAGCTGCCCCATGAGCGATTCGAAGCTGGAAGGGATGCCCGAACGCGAGCCAATCCTTCTCCACTAAAATTTCAAAGCCTTCCATAGTTCGATAGTACGGATCCAGTAGTATTTGGGCGAGCGCTACTACCTAGTGTAATAATTCAAAATTTTAATCCATAAAATTACTCCTATGGATAATATTGTGTTGTATAAATCATATTCGACTATATCTATTTGTATATTTTATATGAATCATTTGTGCGGAACTATCATAGAGAACTGTACTTGAATTGAAACCACTGACTGAAGGTTAAAAAGTTATAAATTTAACAGATTAATGTATTACAGTAAACTTCTGATGTAAAGAATCTCTCTGTGCCACCAAATTGATTTGTTATATCTAAATATTTGATGCAGGACTTGATACAATACGTCCTTTTCGTTTATTTCTCACAATTGAAAATTAATCAAAAGCAAGTTCGTCATATCCTAAATTTGCTGCAGTCTACGCCATCCCAGAAATATGTTGTGAATGAAAGGTCCCAGCTGTAGGAAAAGGCAATCAAAGCTAACTTTTTACAGAAACATATGCAAGTTTAACTTGTTACTTCATTCGTGATTGAATTTCCGGGTCAAGGTACAAAAGCTGAATATTTTTTAGTACCTGAGAGGTTCGGTCCCAGCCATGGCTACAGTGTACTAGTACAGGTGACCTATCCCAATGAGCATGGTATGCCGTAGCCCATGAAGCACTAAGAAGGCCACGAACGTGACCTAGCCATCCCTGTAACATATGATTAGAGCCATTGAGTATTTGACTGCATATGAACACAATCTTTAATTGCAGTGGAATCAAGCTTTCATTAACAATTTAAGGATTAAAAATACCTCATTGAAGTATAGCATATAAATTATACTAAGAACATTTTATTTATCAATTTAAGTATTACTATCTGTCTTCTGTGCGCTTTAAATATTTAAGAATCATCAAATCAAAATTTTTGATAATATGTAGAAACATATTTGCTCTTATTGAAATAATTTATTGTTCCATAAGAAAAATACATGTAGGTATGATTTTATTTAAAAATTTCATACAAAAATAGAACATCATAATTATGCACATTACTCTATATAAAAAGGATTTTTAACGATTTTGATGATTTAGCCATAGGGTCAATTTAGGCCTAGTTATTTGAATTTGCTACCTTTCGTGATCAAATGTGCAATTAAAAACTTCCTTGACATCACAGTCCGATAAAAAAAACTGGCATTCGCGTTTATGGGCAAAGTTGATTTATCCCTCCTTTAAAGTTTATATATAAATTAAAAAACCTCATAGGTCGGACATCTTAATAGGCTGGACAGACAGCTGATAAGGCGATATTTTCTTGAAAATTGCTTTTGACCCGTATATCTGGACACCTTTTTAAGTTGGGAAATTTATCCCTTGAAGATGAAGTGTCCGACTTAGGAGGTTTCACTGTATCTAGAGAAATATTATGAAGATACTTACAGTGTCTTCTACAAGAGCAGACCATTTGGAATCTGCAGTCTGCGGACTTAAAGCAAGTTGTTCAATCTTCCCCAAGCTTTGCCGCATTACATGAATATTCCCTATGTCCATGAAAGTAAGCTGGCAAGTCGGATACGAGGCGGCTCCCTCATAGCCATATCCTTAAGTAAACAAATATGAAACTAATGAACTCAACTACGTTTTCTCACTTTCTCCGAATTGACTTCCATTTCAAAATTCTCAATATATATCCTGGTATGGAATTTACTTATATTTAACTTTTTGGCCTAAATTTCAACCAAGCTTTACTCTTTACCACATGCTGATATTAGGCTTGCAATGAAAAGATAGACTAATCCAGCTTAAGTCCCTCTAAAACCTAGACACTGAAAATTAGCAGAACCTTTTAAGCTGAAGACTTCATTGCCAGTGCTTAAATGTCTAACTTAAGAAGGTACCATATATAAAAAATCATCGACTTTTTGAGCAGTTTGTCCAGCTCATAAAGATATCTGGAGATATGTGGCATCCAATTTAAGGGGTCTCATTGTATGCATATATGGTAGTATCATGACATTTGAGAGATGAGCTAAGACAACACTTCTACAAAGATATAAAAACTGTGTTAAAAATAGTGCAGTAAAATTTAAATGATACACTATTATTTATAATGATTATTAAAAATTTTATTCTAAAAAACCTACAAATCTATTCCGATTGATCTATTGGACATTTCTTTTTGAATTCAAATATTCACTACCCGTTAAGTTAATGCAGTTTTCTCAGATACGAAGGCTTCTTATTCAGAATAATTAACACGCGTTAGCCTCTAAAGATACATGCATGTATATGTATATATATATATATATATATATATATGCATGTATAAATCAAGATAAATGTTTCATTTGTATGCATATAAGTACCTGCAGCCATATTGGCCATTGCATTGGCTCTAGGCCTACAATCCAAAATTCTAAGCATCCCATCTCCAACTTGAGCCAACAGATCCAACATTTTTTCGTCCTGTACGCAAGTTGCCTGGTGGCGACGAAAATGCCGGCAACAACAAATCGCACCGCAAGGCCCAAAAAGCTAGTCAAATCAGTGAGGTATATAAGGTACTAGAATTTCTAGGCAGTACGTACCTGTTGCATGCCGACGCGGGGCTGACTACTTCGCCATATAGAGGCGGCATCTCTTGACCTCCCCCAACTTAGAACTGGTAGTCTGCCCTCTGAACGAAATGATGAAATCATGTATAAATCCTGATCCGGTATTGCATGGGGGACTACAAGCAAATGGGGGTATGAACCGCAAAGTCTGGCAAAAAAATGCACAACATAATATAAACATAGCTTGTGATATTTAACACTCGTCTCGCACAATATGAGGAGATCATTTTTAATTCAAAGGGGACTTTGGACTCACCAGTGGCAAGGGTATAAGGTACTGAATCAGTACATCCCCACTCATTTAAATTTGAGAAAAATTTCAGTATACTTGAGTTGAAAAAAGTGCTAAAATACTAATACACTTTTGGATGCTGACTAAAATACCACTAAATTCATCTGCAAACTGAACTGACCTGTAATCCTGATTCAACTGCGTGATTCGCCATGGACCGGCAGATCCGTCAATTCGGGGTAGGGTGACACCTTGCCTATCATATTCCGTTGCAATTGCAAATACAAATTTTTCATTCTTTTCGTGTTTTATTTGATGCGTAAAGGCAAACAGCAGGTCTAGTTGCGAGGGAAATGCATAGCTAAACAGTGCAGCAAAAGCTCTCTCAGTGTCCACTTCCCTTTGCAAGATGATGCGCAAAAATCGTAAATCCTACGAAAATATATAAATGTTTAAAATACAGTATGTTGGATTTAGCAAATTTACTTCTAGCAATAATTAATGATTTTCTTGTATTTTACAGCATGAGCATTTAATCCCACTAAATATGAAGCATATGAAAACTCAATTTCATCAGAAGTAATTCACTTTTTATCATAGTAAAATATACTATTTCCATTTATCACAAATTCGCTTTTTACGAATGTCTAATTTTTAAAGAGAGTGCACCTATATTTTAATGAATTTCGATATATAGCAGATAAACATGAAAGTCATATTGTGTCAGGTTCAGTGTCAGATATTCGGATATAACAAATTAATTGGGTGGTCCGGACAGATTCGTTAGATTCAAAGTTTACTATTCATAAAGTAGAACTCCTAAATTTATCCATTGTTATAAGAGAATCTCTCCTAGCTAATACCCTGCCAGATTCTGACTCAATTGAACAGCTAGCAACATAATATTTGAAACATTGCGAAGGACAATAGAGAAAGTTTGGTCCTGCCCCTTAAAATTTTTTAGATAGATTTTACTGCAAGGTGGTGTCAGTTAAGTAGATTTTAGGTAATATTGGTTGTGCCATAAATATTTTGGGGGATTCTGAGTAGGGCCCTTAGTAGTTTATGTTCGATATAACTGTCGCACATGCAAGGAGATAGCTCAATGAAGTCAAACATAATGATGAAATAATTACTGCACTTATTGAAATTATCGTAGAGAATAAATTTTTGAATAGATAAATATCTGAATAAATGCATCTGCATCAAATTTAAATAGATGATACGAGTCACTTATATATCATATATAGATACGAACTGTATCATCGTGTGATCCGTTTCATACTTACTCATGTGTGTTGGCTCATTTTTTATCAGTCAAAAAATTGAAACTCACTAATTACGGCAAAAGGTTTACATTCTGGGTTACTTTTTTCCCGCATCAGTGTTACCGTGTAACAACCTTTTCCTTTACAAAGGTCTAATGCAAATTAACAGATCTTGCCTTTGTGTATATGCTTATGCTAACTCCGAAATCTGAAATTCCGCCTTTATTACCCGAACTTTTTCGGTCGCGCTCGATTCTGTCAATGCATCCCAAGGGTACCATGAAATATCCAGATCGCAAGTGACCGAATCCTTCTTCATAAAAGTTACCACTATAGCTGTTATTATCTTTGCCTTTTTCTGTAAGACTCCGTGGCATGAACATAAGCTTATAAGTAGTCATAATTAACTCGCCAGGACATACGCGACCATCCAGTGCCTGAAACGAGAGATTTTATAATAAATGTTCAATGTTTGGGGGATGAATAGATAGACCAAGTAATTAATCTATCACTACCTGGATTAGTGCAATGCTGTAACAGTAACATCAATGCTACTGGGTGGTCGTTACTAGAATATATATGTTAATGGAAAAATTCCTGAATAGTTGCTAATATGTTACTGTTACTGGAACGTTACTGCACCATTCGTAAAGTGACATTACTATTACTATTATTAGATAGGGTAACATATCAACATTGCCATTACTAAAGTATTAGATAATGTCTATGAATTGCTTACAGTAATGTTCTATTACAGTAAACCAGGTTATGAAATCTAATGAAATATATTCAGCCTTAGGTTAAATTAGGTTGCTACAAGCTCCTTAAAAATATTGCCATCAAGAAATAATGAAATTTGAATTAACTCATTAAGCACTGAAATGTCATAAAAACATGTACCTTTGTTTGTTTCAATCTTATTTTGCTAGTGACAAATCAATAGTTCTTATTGTTGTTCTCTGAGTTTATTTCGAGCTAGCTCGATTTTCAATCAAATTTTAATGCACATGTCTAAGTATATATATGTTAGTAGATTGAATGCGTCAACATCCTGATTCTTTTAAATTTCCGACGTGATAATATATCATCGTACAAATGTTGATAAAATATTAAGAGTGAAATTATTTAATACTAGTTTTTTATTAAAATTTTTAGCCCTATTATCTTACATGAGTAATACATATTAGGCCCTAGTTGCATCAAATGTGCCCAACAAAAATAAAATACTACAAAAAGGTTAAGCGATGGACACATTATCAACATGACTTGATTATAATATTTTAAATTGCTCTTTAAGTGTTAGTATGAAATGATTGAACGATAGCAAAAATGCATATAGATTTGAACTACGTTTACCTGCAGAGCGGTGTTTTTCAAATTCATCACTGTTTCTTCGCCAGAAAGCCGATTAAGAATAAAATAAGAGCTCACACTCGGAAAACGAGCTGGACTTATAGGTAACCTGACCTGCTCGCTTACTTCTTCAATCGAAACGTATGATGGTGGTGGATCCTCACTGAAATCTTTCGTAAGTTGTGGAAGGTGATTAATATTATGTACCGGCTGCCAGTTGGATTCAGAATTTGCAGTAGAGGAAGTGTCATTAACATTGTTAAGAGATGTGTACGAAATAGCTGATCGCGGAGATGGCACAACTTCGATTGATGAAGATGCCCTAATTGTACTAAACTCAGCAGGAATATCTTCAAATAGAGGCTTAGCATTCGTTGAAGGATTAGTGCTCGACGTTACTTGAAATTTCAGCTGATCCAAGGGCACTTTTTGGTCCATATTTCTGTCGCGCTCGCGGGTGACATCAATTAATAATGAAGCACTTAGGGGGTCAAGTAAATTTATGTCGAGGCTCTCAAGATCAGTGTCGTGACTTGGAAGGGCAACGACAACTTTACTACGTTGCAGAGACATTAGTTACTGCAATAATTGCAAATTACTAGCCAAGAGAAAAATGTGCTGTCGTTCCTTTAAAAATAGCTATCCGTATTTCTATAATATCGACGATGATTCTCTAGCTGCCCACTGAGTCGCCAGTACAAGGCAAAGAAAGTCAAATGCAAATGTCAGATCCTATTATAATACGAATACTAATTGAAATTAGAAATTTTGGATGCAATCACTTTTTATAATGACAAGTTCAGAATCTCTGGACTTCCAACAGTTCAAATCGAATCATAAACTACGGATACAATTCACAGTAATACTTTGAACCAACGGCTTGAATTATTTTGCAAAAAAAATCGCGCAAAATGATTCTCATCGTAGTGCAAACAGTAAAAATTTGATTAATATTACTGGATGGAAAGTCAATGATATTACTGGAGATATTACGATAAAAGTATATTATGAACATTGCTGTCACTCAATAGCATTACTGGATTATAAATACTGCCCCATCAGTGTCACTGAACTTGCTAGACAAAACACATCACTACATTAAATGCTGTAATGTTCAGCAATATAGAACTTTCCATTCCTTTCATACAAAATCTAGAATATTCAAAATCTAATGTTCATTTGGTACTAAAAAAATTTTATTGTAACAAACTATTTACAAAGATGAAATTTGATTTGAATTGAAAAAAATTCTTAGCACTAAATTAGATCATGTCCGTGTTTATTGAAAAATTACACATTTTTTTTATTGATAAAATGTATTTAAATAACTTGAAATGAATCCATATAAATAATAATACAGTAAGACCAGACTAATTCAAATTTAAATCGTACTGGTAAACTGTTAAAAATTATCTAGTCATGAGAATTGTTGTCAGATTATTGTAAGGAACCCACTAAAACTACAATACATGTAGTTTTCAGAGAAGAACAGAAAAACAGAAAGCCAGGATAGAAACACATACAATAGTTATTATTAAATTACTTCATGTGTTGCCAAGAGTAAATCTCATCAACACATTGCATTGATAGCATTTCCAGTATATCGCCTAAACTTGAATAAAATTATATTGGCAAATATTTGAGATATTTTCAAATAGAAGACATGACGCAATATTAGTTTCTAATAATTATCAAATATTTATATCAAGTATTTAAGCAAAGTATTAAAAGTCTTATGGCTGAAAACCATAAACAATGACTAAAAGTAATGTATGCTTGGTACATGTCTTCTTGATTTAAATCAGTAAGTTATAGCAATTTCTGAAGAATGCAGTGAAATGGCAAGAGATATATCTAACTTTATTTTATATGATAGAGGGCAATAGTGCTGCTTGGTTCCATGATATCTAAATTATTGAACTTTTTATTGTACCCTCATGCAAGAAAAGTTAAAATATTTTAGCCAGGCCTATGCCAAAAAAGTACTTACTTCAAATTGCTCATATTCACATTAACAAATATAAAGCTGTCAAGTTGGTAGCAGTAACAAAACTCAACAATTTTTTTCAAAAAATTATTAAAGTAATTTTATTAAAAGCCTGATGTTCTATTTTAGAATTGTTATCTTGTTTACATACAAGTAGTGCAAGGTAGTACCTAACTGAACTATTTTCCTGGGTTAAAATACAGGTTAGCATACATAGAAAGCATCAATAAAACTTGTAATCTGCAAATAGAGGGTATTTTTGGAAAATAAAAAAATGTAAATAGTAAAACTTATGAGAGACAAAACTTCATCTTGTTTTGATGATCACAGAAATCCAATTTATATGTTAAATTCATTCTTAATAGTTAATATTTTTATTAAGCTGCAAAAACTCTAGTCTTTTCCATGCTAAAGATGTTCAAGTAACTGTTTATATTCTGCTACTGTTCCAATTTTCATTATAAGATTATTTCTTATTTGATGGATATGTTAGTCTACATGTAATCAGACCAAAGTAGTTAAATTTGATCTAGTTGTGAACATTATTTTATATTGCACCAATTACTGCACTCAATGACCAGAGTAGAGCCTGATCTAAATTTGTGATTTTGTAGAAAATATACTAAATGTTACGATAGTAAAGTAATTGTCAAGCTGCAACTAATAATTTAAGAAAAAATTCTATATCAAAATCTTTCCCAATAATGTAATTTCAACAAGCTAACATTTTGGTGCACATTCTATACACCATAAAATTCTGATTGAATTTTCATTTCAAACATATTTTTTAGAATCCGCTCACTCATATTAATCCTGTTCAATTATTATAAAACAAGTTCAGTTGGCTTCACTTCTAGCCATGTACATTTGCTTCAGCTTCTTTACATGTAATGATTTGTTAGGAACCGATAAGGTAACAACTTAAGTTGTTTGTATTTATAATTGACTATAGTCAATTATGATCTTTTACTCATGAATTAAGTTCTGGTTGCAAAGGTTCACTCATTGTAATACCTTGAATATAATAACTATCAATACTACATTGTGTTTTGCACTTATATGACTGATAAAATTAATTAAATATTGATTCTTCATACAATTTTTTATGTGCCAGTCATTTTATCAGGACACTTGCCAGTCCTGCTATTTCTTTAAGTTATTATGGTATAACTGCTCAATTATGTTTGCTTATGTTTGCCTATATTTCACCCACACTTTTTCTCACCTTTTACCTCTTTTACTACATTGCACCTTTTATCCTAATTACGCACTTAAATGCCAAACCCTTCATGTTAATACCATTGCCACAATTTTTTATGGACTCCTTTGTTCTACACCTCTACAATTTGCCATGTGTCATCTTTCTTATGGTCAATTAAAAACTTCCTGGGTTATTTTCTTCAACCAGTTCAACTGACAAAAGAATCATTATATTTTCATCATGCTTCCTCAAAACTCTTCTTCACAATCTTCTATTCCACTCTAAACTCTGCTTCAACTGAGTGGATACTATTTTAGAGTTGTCATCAAAGCTATAATTTTGCTTGAATCAGCCTTATTGTCATTTACTCCACTTTACTCTGCTTTATTTCTGCCAAAGATAACTTCTTAGAATTCCTTCAATAATTCTAGAATTGTCACAAGCCTACCAATGAAAATTGCAACATTTATTTATGGAAAAAAAGATGCAGTGAGATTCAGCAAGATTCATTAGAGAGCCAATTTCAAGGGCACTTCAAGAGGGTATATCACAGGAGCTAACGGGGACATGTTTATTTGTTCAGTCTTGTGTTTATGTTCACTCTTCATCAGTTTAATAAAACTACTATATTTTATAAAATCTTTTCTTTGCTCTGCTGTTTGTCTGCTCTCAGCCATACATCAAACTTTACCTCCTTCATTTAGCTACATTATCCAACACAGGTATAAGTACTATATCATACTACTGTACCCTTTTTCTTTCATCATCAAACACATTCACCATATTATTTAAAATGTATATCCTACTAACAATACACCACTTTAATAGTTTTAGAACCTGTGCAATCTTAAGACATCTGCTTTCTTTACAACTTTTTACCACTCTTTTTACAATTATCCTTACTTTATTCTGGACATAAGACAACCTTGAATTTTTCAATCAACCATTAAAATGTTTCAATGATCTTTTAGCATACTGCAGTCTGCAATGTATAACAGTATTTCTATTTGTAACACAGTTTGAAATGAGTTTTTTTTAATACTCACTATCAATCAGCACTTTACGGCTAGATTCATTATCTATATTTTCTATTTACAAAATTTATACATCATTTTAAATATTCAAACATATTCTTCCAATTTCAGTATCAGATACAATTTATAATGAATCCAATTACTTGCCATCACATAAGATAATACTATAGTTTGTATGCCAATGTTTGGTATGCACAATACTTGATATTAGTTCCCCTAAATAAACTAGCCATAAATGTTTTAAGTAAAGCCTTTTAACCTAGAACCAGTACTGAACTATAAGTTCATTCAATATTAGTACATCAGTACTTGTTACAATTAGTACTTTATATTGCAGATAGAGAGAAGCAACAGAGAAATGATAAGACAAAATAATACTAATAGATAAAGATGTACAATTTTACTTTAACTTGAATATATTTCAAGAATGTTGTTTTTTGTGGATAGAATAACTATTGCTAGTATACTTGATTGTACATTAGTCGGCATCTTTATAAACTAATATATTATGAAATATAACTAGCAGTATCCTACTATTCCTCCTCAAAACTTTGCATCTTCTAGAAATATAAATTACATAAACATGCTTGATGCGCTTTGTTATGATTACATAGTACAATCTACTTCAATGCATTGAATACAATTTGATAAACTGGCACTTTCCTGAATATCTGACCATCAAATAATTCCTGACTTGGTTCTGGTTTTATTTTTGTTAACATTATTTAATTGGTCTTTTGAGGATATAAGTTTGATTTCAAATTTACGTTCAGATATGCATTCTTATGTATAGTGATATTTGATTGAAATATAACTGATGCTACCATGATATACTGAAATTCTTGATTAGACCATTGCTGCTAAGGAGCAACCACAAAAAGTAAGATGTGAACAATGCAGTTTTTGTTAATGCACGCAGCTTAATCTGTATTGCTGGAAGTGATTAAACTTCGCAGTAACATACCAGTTATAATCCTACCCGTCACCAGAGCCCAAAGGTACACTATGCAGCCCACAACCTCCATTGTACTTGATGACAGACATGGAATTATGGTGACTCTCTATAGCTACAAAGGAAAAATAAAACTCATCCTTTAAAGGATTAATTCTTCGCAATTTCTCAATTGTTGTTCTCGGTTTTACATCAGACAAATTAGCAAAAGTAATAAATGCTGGAAAATAAAATTTTTAGGATCATTGCTTTTCTTGCACATTTAGATAATACATTATGCTCAGCTTCCATAATAAAATGTGCTGCAGTTGATCAAGTTTGGAGTTCCAGCTCATTGTTCTCCCTGCTAGAATACACACATTGCTCTCTGTAGATCTTAATGATGATTTATCTCCTAAAAAACCTGAGTCCAAAAAACAGAATTTCTGAATATGTTGGTCCTTGGTTGCTTTGTACTCAGTTCTAGAAGTTGCTGGCTTAACATACTTCAGCATTCTTTTTGCAGCAACTCAGCATTGTTTGAATGGATCTACTATGTTTCTATAGAAATTCATAACTATAAGTACAATATCAAAGTGGGTACATATGCTTGTAGGAGAAAATAGAAAGAAGCAATGTGCAATAGTAAACAAGACAGTGGTAATAACAGAGCAAACAGTAAAGCAATGATAAAGTATGTAAAGTAACAAGCAAATGATTACATGAGAAGAGCTCTTCCACAGCAACTAGATTAAACTGCAAAGCAGCAAGGTACATATGTTTAGAAATGAGTAAACTGTTTGTACAGTTATTCTATTGAAAATATTGTGCACAGAGCAGCCAAACAAATAATGGTGTTATTCCATTGTTCATTGGAGGTATAATTGCAGATGTTAAACAGAGCTGAAGTACTAAAAATATTATGTAGAAAATATGAATAGTTGGAGTTGGCTTTAAAAAATCATTGAAACTGTGTTAGGAATTAACCAGATAACGGTTAATCCTATATTCATACTAGCTGTATCATTGTTTCTGTTCTCAGTTTAAGAATTCTGACTGCTGACATCATGTTCTCACTTTAGCCAATGGAATAGTGCCACAGCATAATTACTACTGGTCCATTGTGTGATTGAATGGTTGGCTGTCTTGGGATGCTAAAGTTCACTCCTAGCAATGCAGTAACACACGCTGTATGATTTATGTCTAAATGTTTGTTTGTATTACAAAATATTGGAAGGAAATATGAGAGGTTGAGAGTTTGTAGACAGTATTGGAAAATTGTGTGAGTGATATCAGAGTAGCCTTTTATGTAAATTATCATGTATACTGTGGCAGTACATATATATAGCGTTGCACGGACAATTTCCTGATTTTTTCAAAAGTCTTTAAATTTTGATTTGTACTCTTTAGCATCTAGCTTGTGACTGCTATTTGTAACATCCCTTTTAGTAGTAAGTGTGTCTAACAAGTTTAAGTCTTATAAGTTAAAATACCTATGTAAAATACTAATATATAAGCTTGGTATAAATGAAGGCATTATTTCATACTTCCAACTTTAATCCCCAAAAATGAGTTTAATTTTTCTGTCAAATAATTTGAATTTTAAGAAAGGGTATCTGTGACTTTACCAACTTCTAACCTTGTGCCTCCAGTGATGATCATGTTGTTTAAGTGTATTAGCATGTATATACTTGGCAATGCATAAAAATGTAGGGTAATTAATATTAGGGCTAAAACCAATATTTTTTAGTGCCATACGGTTAGGAATTAACTCCCTTAGGGATTAATTCTATTATTATGGCTGCGGTCAGTTTTCATTTATGACGTTCCAAGCAAATTGGCCATGCAGATTCCAGTAGGGCTATACATTTTGTTGTGTTGATGGAGTTAGCTCACTTTTATCAACACAATTTGTGCATGATAAATATACACATTTCTATCACAGTTTCTTGTGCTGTATTATTTTGTTTCAAACACATATAGAGTTTTACGTTCCAATCACATGGGACTTCTTTAAGTCTGTATGTACTTTTAGCCAATTCTAAGAAAGTTTCATTCTGACGGTATTTGCTTCTCTCAGTTTCAGTATATCCTGGTAGGCCTTCAATGTAGGTCACTAGTTAGTCTAGCAGAACTTCTTTTAAAAAACAGTTTCAAAGTCCACTAGTGCAATGTACCAACCATAATGCACTGCTACTGCTAGTAGAACTTGGGTAGACTCAATAAGTCTACTAGAGAAAACATTTTAATATAGCATTTACCAGGAACTTGAAAGCACTCTTGTATGATATATTGGGTTATGTATTGGCTAATATTTCCTTTGGAATTGGACTTCTGTTTGAGTACATATCTACGTTACAATGCTTTTGTGCCAGCTGAAAGAGAGATCATGGACTCAACATTTTTCTTTGGAAATTTAAACGCTCTAAATTAATTGTATCTTGCCAGTATATTATGCTAGAGTCTTGATCCATTATAATTCCTTGAACATACATTATTAGCATCATTGTACTTTGAATTCTCAGCAATATGCAAGTAGTGAGGGACAAATTTTTGTGAACTTCTAGGATAGAATTCTTTGTTAGAGCAAGAAATTGATGAAGTATATGTTTGTAAATGTACTCCTATATCATTTAATATTGATGACCATTTTTGTTAGGAACTAATTTGTTTACAACAATTAATTCTTAAGGAAATTACTCTTTTAAGAGTTATTCCAATTTAGCTGCATCATCTTGTGACTCTCCAGATGGATTGGCGTCAAGACCTTGTTTGTTTTGTTGCTGAGTGTGTTTATTATTCACTCTTAGCAACACAAATTATGATTGTATAATGTTATCATGCTTGTATAGCCTTTGTGTTCTTCTTGTCTGGTATATTTATAACAGTTCTGTATGGTCTCTGTGAACTTGTTACTTAAATTCCAATGGATGTTCATTTCTTCAGCTTCCTTTAACTTAATAATCAGATTACTAGCATCACTTTTAAAACTTTCTTGGCTACTTTCAAGGTTACTATCATGTAGTTGCAGTATGTTTTGTTGAAACTGATTACTAGGCCAATTAGAATTAATAATTTCAACTCTGTTTCATCCACTACAGGCATTTGTTGGTTGTTCATGAATAAATGACTCTAAGGATGGTACAAATAAATGACTTTTGTTTAACTCTCATGAACTTAAAATTGTACTTAGTTTCTGAGAGAAAGAGGAGGATTGGTTATTTTTGACAATGTAAACTTCTGGTCATTCAAACAGGCTTTAATGAAATTCAAAAGAATCTGCAGCCATATATGCTATGTACTCTCTAGATATATTTGCAAGTTTGGTTGAACTGCATGTTGTTCAAGAAAAGTTGTGATAAGTAATGGAATTATGAGCAGTGAAACTAGTATTTTCAAGTGTGCAACTGGATAACAATGACTTGGGCAGTTTGACAGATGACCTTTTTTGTATGAAAGACACTAGTGGTAATCGAATTCCATACAATTCTACTATGATGAATACCTGAATATTCCATGAATCTACCATGAAAGCTGGAAGCTGCTAGTTTCAAGTCTTGTTGATCTTTTTTAGCATGGTAAAATGCACCATAGCTAAATGGTTAAGTATGCTGTAAACTAGTAATGCCCTGTTTAAATATGGAAAGAAACATAATTTCTTATGGCTGATGAAAAAAATAGTTTGATGTCTGAGTACAATATTTCTATATTTCCATTCCTAGTATCTTCAGAAATCTAGACTCTGCTAAAACAGCTTTAACTATTGCCACAAGGTTGCAGAAAGTTCTTTGTGGTATTTTACTGCTGCTGGCTTTAAGGTGCTGAATATCTATTATAATATCCAGTAGTACATATCAAAATCTTCACTTTAGCATCTGCTAGTTCTTGTGTATCATCCATACAAATACAGTAAATATGCAATTTCAATGGCAAGGCTACTTCTTACTCAAATTAAGTACTAATGTTTGAAGCTTTTGCTCTAGATTTTAGTGAATTGACTCAATGACATTGACTAAATTTACTAGAAATTACAGCAGCCAAATTGCAGCTATTTAGTAAAGATAGCATGACTTTTCCTGTGGGATCAAAGTGAGTAAGACCGAATCTTGAGGTTGAATGACAACTACCATAGCTTGGGTAGTTGAAAGTTTTGACTTCTTCAAACATCCAATTCATTCAACAATTTCAGAATTTTTGGAAATAAATTTTGTTCCAGAAACTGAACAAATAGCTTTGTTGTAAACTGAATTTTGTGGCCTTGTCAACAATACCAATTGACTATGTTGGTAATAGTATTACTAACTGAGTTGGATGTGCTTATTGTTTACATGCTGTCTAAAGATATTGATGGTAGTGTCAGGATCTGATCTGTTTCGCTGTGATCTGTTATTGAACTGTAACTCTATGGACTTAATTTGTCTTATATGTGTATTCTTGTAAAGTACATTCTCTTAAAGAGTGTTCTCATTAGTGTATTCTCATATGTGTGTTCTCATATGCGTGTACTCTTAATTAGTATTGTGTTGACAAGATTCACTCTTGGTAACACATGAATAGGGATTAATACGTTATTAGCTGTGTGTCTTCTTTGGGTTTCTGGTGATATTTATTATTGGTTACATGCATAGTCTTTAATATATTGATTCCTAACAGGCAGTTCCACATAATGATTACTTGTAACCTCAAAGTTTCAAAGCCACTTACAATTTGACAAACTTGATAGTATTTTATGCAAGATGTTGCTAGTTGAGTACATATAGATTGCTAAAAAGTTAATTGTATATTAAAGTGTAATCCAGATGTTGCAAGGATATAGTCATTTCCTGACAAAAAATGTGTTTCTAAATCATTACCTTGAAGCTAAGAGGTGCAAATCAGATTTACTCCAAATTCTGATAAAAGAAAAATACTGCTCAAGATTTCATTGATTTTTATCCTTTCATCTGTCATCATATTTCAGTCAATGTTTGTCATCCCTGTGACAGAAATACTGCTGTCCTCAACAGCTTGAATAAACTCATTGATGAGAATAACTAAATTTCACAACATAGACCTCTCAGCCAGTTAGTGTAGGATTGATGTAATGATTACTCACAGCACTGTCAACAGAGCATATGTTTTATGGTGCTGCAGTTTTCATAGCTAGGCAACTGTTGATGGTTGGTACGATTAGGGCTTTGGAGTTTTCTTGTCCTAATGCTAAACAATTTAGGTCTGACAAATTTAATTAAGTACTACTGCTCAATGAGTTAGGATTATTGGCAGCTTGTTTTCAATACTCAAATATAGAGTGATCTTTTTTGTGACAGTGCAAGCTCTCAACCTTTTTGTTGATTTTAGGATTGTTCTACAATTTTGATGCTCAGGTGTAAAATTACCTCTTTGTATTTAAAACATGATTTGTTGCATTAGGCTGTGATAGTAATGGTGGAATTTATAACATTATTCTTTTTAAGTTGCACAATTGATATATACTTTGAATAACTGTTTGCATATCTTTAATAATCAATGGCTACTGCGTAAACTTCTCAGCTCCATGCTATACTTGCTTTCAGGAAGATTGAAAAGGAATAGAGACAAGAATAGATCATCTTTCAGGCATCCACCAAGACTTAAGTGAGACTTGCAGTCTTTGCATTAAGTTGAATACTTCTTCAAGATTTTGTACAGGCAAAATGTTACAGTTAATGAGATTATCAAAGGTATTCCATTTTCATGCAAGACTGGATCCTTCATGCTTTTTGACCAGCTTTTCCGTAGCAAAAATCTATCCCCAATATTTTGAGGATCATCTGCATCTATTAAAGCACTAAGACTATTGCAGATAGCTAGGCAAGCCATCCCTGTAAGAAAATATTTTTAGTTTCATCAAAGTGCTTGTGTCAGGATTAGAAAGTTTGTTTGAAACAACATGGCCATTACAGTAGGGCATGAAGGCAGTTTTGAAATGGGTGCAAGTTTCTAGTTTTCTGTTGAACTTTGGAGTAACTGAATCATCTGAGCTCATATTCTTGTTTTAGGTTTTGAGGTAAATTAATGATATGTAAATTCTGATTGGCTTTGAACTTTGTGTCAAGACTTACAAAAGAAGGAAAAGGATTAAAGAAACAATAATAGGACAGGGAAGATGGATAACAGCAAGAGAGAGAACAAGAGAAATATTGGAATGCAAGTGTATTGACTTTATATGTATCTCAGTTAAGAGATATGTGTGTGTGTGTATGTGTTTCCACTGATGACAAGAAAATATGATGAAATATAAAAGAATAATTGATGATTAGCTTGAACTTAATGACTAGGTTCATTCCCATTAGTTGATTTGTGGAGAGTCATCAAGAATAAGAACAGAATCCCCATTATCTGTTTTCATGAAGAGTCACCAAAATAAGAATAGAACAATATCCCATTGGCTGCTTTTGTGAAGAGTCATCAAAATATATGAAACAGAACATAAAGTATAGGATATTCTGGAACATGCGGATCTAAGGCATAGTTGTAGTTCTAACACATTGCCTCTGCTTATTTGAAATTGGATTGATTTTTTATGATAAAATTGTTTTGGAAAGACTTTGGATGGATAGAGAGAGAAATGAATTAGAAACTCTGTGGTATTTGAAAAGTTTTAATAGTATGGAACCTTTGTGGCTCTCATGATGCTGCAAGAAAAGTAGGAAACTCTGCTAGCTTTGAGGAAAATTTGAAACTCTGACCTTTGAGATGATGCGAAAATATTTGGAAACTTTTTAGGGATTGAGCTGGCTCGAAAGAGATTTGACAACAGCTCAAATAGCAGTAGACTCATAACCTTTTATGACTAGTATTTTATAGCGCACGGAGAGATAGATGATGAGAAATACATACCGATACCAATGGATAAAAGTATATAATTTTACTCTAACTTGAATATATTCCAAGAATGTTCTATATTGCATATAGAAAGATTATTGCTAGTACACTTGATTGTATATTAGTTGGCATTAATATAAACCAACGCATTACGAAACATAGATAGCAATCTCTCAACAATTTTTACACCATTCTGATTCAGTTCTTTAGCATAGGTCACAACACATGTAGGTACCAACACCATAAAAATACTTGGTCAAATTGGCCCAACAACTTGAAAGAACTCCCTTAGGTTACACAAATAACTACATTCTAATCCTGCCCAATATTTCGAGACCATCAGCTTTTAAGCTATTGCTTTATCTGTATGAACACATTCTTTAGACCTCAACTTGATTATTTTAGCTGAAATAACTTGCTTTCTAATTTGGTTTGCACATTAAGATAAGAGCATTTTGAGTCTATCAGAATAACATAAAATTTCGACTCGAGCATTTGAGACGAAACTTAAATAGAAATGCATAAAATTTATAAGAAAACCTCCCTCAAAAAGTTACGACCTATGGCAACATATCTTAAAAACCGAAAAACTGTCCGTTAGTGGCAGCTAAAGAAATAAGTTGAAAATAGAATTTTTAAATAACAGTTCTTTAAGGGATGTATTATTCAAAATATGGACACCACACATATATAACGACGAATGCAACAACCGACTCTTCAGGAAAAATGTCAATATTCTATTGGCTGACTATAGACCAATCGTTATTCCGATTTCTTGAGTTTGTGTTAATTGAATGCAAATGGCGCAATTTATTATAGAATCTCAAGAGACTGTACAACACGTTGCACTGGAACTTTGCTGAACAAAAGCTGTAGACCTCGTTTGTGCTTTCGTTGCAAAATCTGCTGAAACAAAATAAATGCAAAGATACATGTGTCATGTACAAATCAGTAAACATATAGATTAGAATTTATGTTTACATGAACGTAATTCACATATCGTATTTACATATGCATATTTATGGCATTTGCATTAGTGTTCACCGAAGTGCATGTATATGCATAAATATCAATGAAAAGTATTGTGAAATTTGTGGTCAAATCAAGGACACTATACGCACGTATGCGTAAATAAATTGCCTCCTCACTTGCTTCCTTAGTCGATTAATATTTCCTAGAAGCGAAAAAATTTTGTAAAACATCTTTATGCCGTAAAACATAATTGAATCCTGTACTTAAACTTCAATGATATTTTTAGGTGAAAGTTTTAATTGGGATAAATTCTTTCCCCACACTCCAAAAAATGGCCAAATTTGAAAAATGCGCATCAATGTGTCTACTTGATGATATATAGGGCATTTAGATTAGAAAGAAAGACAATTCGCAGCAATGGAAAAAGGCACCTAATGTTATTCCTCCCATTAGAATAAATACTTTTTCACTTGTACTGTCTCCCAAATGAATGGTCTTATCATCGAATTTGGTATGACTTTTCGTGCGTAACAGAAAATAGGCAACGATTTTCTTGGGGTGCAAGCTAAATGAAGCAGTCTACATCGATTTTCAATTCAAACCGAAAATAGCCGTACTTGTTCAACAATGCCATTTTTGAAAGGTGAAAAGAACAGCGCATTTAATTCAGAATAACTAACTTTTGAACTTCATGAACACTTATTTGAGGAAATATCCAAACTAGTTTCTATATCATCTGAACAGTGTAAATTACAGTACGTTCCGGTGTCTTTCAACGAGCGAATGGACAATATTAGACAGCGATAATGAAGTAAAATATATCGTGCAAAATCATAGGACGTAACTTTTTTTTAATTTATACCAGTAAAGATATGTATACATATGTACCTATGAATGCATGTAAATATGCGTATGTAAAATTCCAGTTTTTATAACCTGAATTTTGGGTTACATTGAGATTTTTTGGTCTGATAGCCACATTTATAGGGGTCGGATACTCCTCAAAAACCGGCAATTTCAATTCTGCCAATGTTCTTCCATCCTCTAGCAACGGATTACCCATGCATATGAACCGTAATTGACCCAGTTCAGCTGATTCAACGCCTGTTTCCAAAATCAAATCAAAAGTAGCATAGTCATAATACAGGCCGTGAGTGAACAAGCAACTTACTCATTCATGTACACCATGTGAAACCTATCAACAAATATTTTTGTTGTAACTTGACTAATGTAAATCTTTTGAATCTATTTGAGCTTTAAGTGGACTAAAGTAAATTATTGGAATTGAGCAATTTAATTAGTTGTAATAACTTGGCGGAACAGCAAATCAAGGGAAGCGCAGTGAGAGAGATGTCACAAGGACGATCGGGCAAAGCAAAACCATGAGTATTACTTACAAATTTGCTGCATAATCAGCAGTCAAAACTACAATAGTTATTTAAAAAAGGCAAAATAATATATGGACTGCTGTACTTAAATTTTAGAAAAAAATGTGTTGAAAATGTTCACTTTTATGCTATAATTGTTTGCGATATATGAAAAAGGCACCAAAACTTCTGTAACCCCAATAAAAGTGTAAATATAGTTCTTTGCCAATCCACATTGAGTACCTTTCATTGAAATGAAACTTCTTAAAACAGCTAAAATGACTAAATAATTGTTCTTTTTAAAATACAAATATTTTGCTCCAAATAGGAAGCTACGGTCATAATCGCATATTTTTACATGAAAGGTCCAACAAAACCTTTGAATACCAAAAGGAAATTTTGAAAATACCCTAGATGATAGGATATTCTTTCACTTTTGGTGATCTTTAATTATTCTATATAAAGTTTTATCTCTGTAGTAAATTGTAAAAATAAAGTTGAAATGATTACAGACAACAGCAAAGCATTCCATAATTATTACGAATTAAGTCGATGAGTAAATTATATTTTAGCAATAATCAATAATTAAGTTAATGAAAGAGCAAAAGAATGGTAAAAGAGAAGTAAACGATTTTAGCTTGTGATTGAAATATGGTAAATTGACTAAAAGAAGCAAATAAAATCTTACCAGTACATTAATATGCCCACTGATAAGCATTCACCAAAACAACAGGTTTTTGGAAAAAAGAAGGAAAATTGAGACTTACATGCATTTTGCGCTACATCATGCATTAAAGGATACCCTCAAAAGGTCGCATTAGTAGTTACTTGGCTGACTTGAAAGTCAATTAAAAATAATTCTTTAAGACGAGTACTTATTTAATTATTGCACCAGCACTGGACAGGCTATATATTTGAACGGAAAAATGAGAAGAGGTACGTCGTAATACGAAATGCGAAGAGAAATTCACGGTTTCGATTACTAATTTGATCTAATTAAATCCTAGATCGTTAAGGAAAGATGCGTTCTTTTATTAATGAAAATAATTACATGAAAAATTCATTAGATCGATAAATAAGTAGGATTTAAAAAGGAAATACTTTTTCATTATTCTACAGAGTAGTATAGCAGTATTAATAACAATAAATCTTAAAACATACCAGCTGGCCATTCCCTCAGGATGCTTTCCTTCATCGACAAAACTTGAGTGTCATGTTCGAAGCTCTGTACTATATACACACCGTCATAACCAGCGAAGAGAAACTTAAATGACAACCGATTTGCCATCAGTTTGATGGCAATCGCTCTCGCAGCACTTCGCAATTAGAGTATTATTCCTTTAACACAAGCTACTATGTTTTTTCTTCGCGAAAGTGAGTTTAAGAGGTCCTGATTAGATTCCAAGATGTGTAGGTGAATATATCAAACTAATATATATAACACAATGCTGGCGGAAAAGAGGCTGGATCGCAAGAACTAAAAATGAAAACTACTGACTAGCCAGTTTGGAGTGATAAACAACAAACCCAGCAGCTAAATAAAAAACCACGAACCCAGCCTAACGAAAATTATCGCTCTCCTTCTGGTAGCGATTGTAATCTGTCTTTTTAGAGAAAATCTACCGTCCAAAAGTATTTTTACCGTCGAATTCTCAAGTGGAGCTAAACTCTTCCGATATAGTAATAACTTTATGCGTATCACCCGAAAACTCCTCAGTTTTATGCCAATCATTGTAAGTGATTGGTAGTGAACTGGCCGCCGGAAATACCGGCTGACGCATATAATGCAAGGTTACCAGGCTAATATGAGTCAGTACCAAAAACTGACAAGTAACGGATAAATATTTTATTTGGACTAAATCTCTTGGTTTTTTCCTTGCTCAATTTTAAAGACGGATTCTAAGCAAAAGCATTATCATCACAAGAAGTAGGTGAAATTATATCTACAAGAAATATTTCCCCTTACTGGGAAAAAAATTCGGGCCAAGAAGAATGGTCAGTTGTTTAAAGATACCAAAGTTGTAGTCAACTGGCAGTAATTCCATTGGTAAGCAGCAAAATTTTGAGTTGGAATGCACATTGCTATTATATAATGAGAAGTGTTGATTTAAGGTACCTATTGCAAAAGTAGATTTAAGGTGTGATAAGTTGAGTTAGTTTGAATTAGGTCACTGAATTTCTATCTGAAGTCATTCTTCACAGTAAAGAAGTATCACAGAGTTGCACCAAAAGTTCGCTAACATTTCATCTTGTTTTCTAAAGGCTCATCACTTTTTGATTAATCAGTCATTTGTTCCAGCAGCAGCTATTATTAATCTGTTTCAATGCTAACATTCAAAAGGCCATTTTTATCCAAACTATCTATTCTAAGTACTTTTGTCAAATCAAGTTCTTTTCATTTATATGTAAGTTTTTGTTAAGACTTGCAAGGAAAAAGTAGTTAAAGGAGCAAGAGAGATGGATCAAGGAAAGTTGACAAAATAATGGAGATGGACCTACAGCAACAAAAACTAACAAGATAAGAGAAAGAAAAGCAAGTGTATTAACTTCTGTATGTGTATTTTCACTAATGAATGAAAACATAAATGTCAAATATATAAATGAACTGCTGATTAGCTTGAGCTTGATGACTAGATGCATCCACATTGGTTAGCTTGTGCTTGATGTCCAGATGCATTCTTGTTGATTGGTTTGTGGAGCATCATAAAGTAAAAATAGAACACAAATTCCAATTGGTTGACTTGCGGAGCATCATAGAAAAATATGGAACAGAACACATAGTATCAGATAATATATAACATGCGGATTTAAAGAATAACTACAATTCTAACAGTTTTAGTTGTGTTTTCAAATTTAGTATTATAAAAATCTTTTCAATCAATAAATACTAAAAGAAAAACAACAGAAGGTCATCTTTTTACACCTGATCACCACAAGTAGTGGTTTTTACAGCCATAGTATATTGGCAGTACTAATACATCCTATTTTTAATGAACACAGAACTCAATCATTTTTAACAAATTTGATTGGTTTACATTTTTACAAAGCTGCATTTTTTTCTGTTCTATAAGACTACAACAACAAATAACTATGAAAACTTGATTTAAAAAAGAATACAACATTGATTTTCACAAGATCAAACTAAGTCTTTTCCTTGGGGCTGCTATTGCAAACTTTCAATAAATTCAGTATTGATGCAGATTTTGCCTTAAAAAGTTTTTAATACTTTCTGAACTTGATATTATGGTTTACTGTAACTAGTCAAGAAATTTCCCATTTTCAGTTAATACATAGTATACATAATTTGAACTGATAGAAAGGTCACACGTCCTGTGATTGGGTTTCAGTTGTATACAAGATCATGACTGTATTTCATAAAATGATAGAACAAGGATATTTTGTTTTAACATTACTTTTGGCTAGTAAGAGTCAATGAATCAATAAATTTCAGTTTCTAACCAGAGTTAAAAAACATAGCTAATTCACACCAATTGAACAAAAAGATAGAGCTGCATTCATTTGATTCTAATATGTCTCTTGACAAACAAACCATCAAATAATATTCATAGAAGTTGATGACCAAACAGATTTTCATTTTCAATTTGTTTTGACCATTGCTTTTCATTAATACTCTCCAGATAAAAGAAGACATTTTTTAGAAACTACCTTTTTTGCATTCTTGTTTTAACTTGAAAGTTTTGCATAATCTCAAATTATATGGGTATTCAAAATTTGACTCAAACATTTATATTTTTAAGACTAAAAAGCTTGAAATTCTGATTTTTATCTTTCCTAAGTTTTTTAAGTTTCACACGTTGAGCACCAATTAGAGAGTATCATAAACTGAGATTATTTTTAAACCACAACTAGCGGTAACCAGAGGTTATGTAATAGGCAGTCTCCACAATTACTTTGTTTTTTCATCTGTTAAAGGCAGCTTGAGCTAATAGAAGCCTAGATGTCATAATGAATGTTTTAGGTGCATGAGTATTATTTTAATCAGTGCCATGATGTTGAAGATGTCATAAGAAAACATAGATTTTCACTTCAAATAGTACCTCTTACATTACGTTCAATCTATGAATATTTTTTATTGTCCAAATTTATATCCTGGAGGAAATGGCATAAGATTACCTGCATTATCATTTCCAAGGTTTTGATTTTTTTTTATGGTATGATGTAGGCATTGGTAATACTGTCCATTGCATATGCTTCATAAAAATGGTTGGTTTACAATAAGTAACATTGGTCACCAAAATGCTCAATAAAGCGTGATGAAGAGATGAAAGCATGTTAACCAGGATCCAACTTAGGTCAGGAAATATTCTACTTGGTATACCTGCTTTGAGTGACCACTAATGCCATTGGCAATAGCGAACAATTCGAGGCACTAAATTTTTACAAAATAATTCTAATATATTTGAAGATCCCTCAAATTCATTTGATATAGGCAACATTTTTATTCAAGGCAAAAGCAATAAAAAATTAGTGAGAATTTGATACTTCACTATATAAAAGAACCATTATAATAAGTTGCTAATGAATCCTACACTGAATTTGCATAGAGATCTTTTTGATTAGGGGCAGATGCAGCTGGGGGTACATATGTCACATTTTCGTCATAAACCGCATGTGCTTCAGCTGTCACAGGGGTGGAAGCAGTTTCCTCTTCACGCAAAAAAGGTGCACGTTCTAATGCCTCCCTAAATAACAAAACATGCAAGAATGTAACAGATTCTCTTACAAACATGACAGAGATAGTGAATGAATGAATTTCAGATGATATTTTATATTAGTATAGTAACTTTTCATGCGCCTCTTCGACGAGTACCGTCTATCACAGTAGTTTTATCAAAACAACATTTTGACACAAACATTACCCCTAGCTTACAGTTTATAGAAGGTGATTAATCTATTCAAAAATTAAAATAAAAGTAACGATACGAAATTAGTTGAATTAAATTTAATTTTTTGAAGAAAAATGTGAAAGTGATATCAAAACGAAAAAATTTGCAAAAGAGTGTTACACAAAAAGTCACCTATGAATCGCTTTGATGTATTTACACTGGTAGAGCCGAGAGACCAATTAGTGAGATCTTAAAAGGTTGGGTCAAAATATGTTGAATTTAATCGACTTGAGTTGAGTTTACACTATAAATCATGAAGTTTTTTTTGGCAAAACCGTTACAGGCATATAACCCTACACAATTACGATTCTGAAGAATTAAACATGGCTACTTTGTACACAGAAATAAACCCCATAGGTCGCAGTTGTAGGTCAAAAGACACCTGAAGCTAGGGAAATAACGAATATTCACTTATAACAAATAAACTATGCCAAATTTAGCTTCAAATATTCAAATATAATGAATTCATTTAATAGTCCCGATACATTCGCCGTATCAGAACTGTAGATACAACAAATTCAGCGACGTGCATATAGAGATAAAAGCATAGATTGCTAATACTTACTAACTATTTAGATCTATGACGGGATAACAGTGTAACACTATCAAATCCTCTTACATAAAAGGTACTTCAAATATAACTAATTTGCTTTTAATGAATTACTGCCAAATATGAAAAGGCCCTGTTATGCCAAGGCATTTAAATTTAACAAATTGTTTTGGCAGTTCCAACAGATTTATTGCATCTAAACTTTGCAACGTATTCTACTTGCATAAATATGCTACAGTAAGTTTCACTTTTCATTAATGACCAAATTTCCATGGTCAATGTAAAAAACTTAGGATATGAATTATTTTCTAGATAAAAACGAGAATGCTGTTCATGTACAACACTTGAGAATCATGTACCATGGAAGGCGGTAGTAGCAAGAATTCTATTTGAATAACTTCAAAATGACAAACTTTCAATCCAATTATATTTTAATGTATGCATACCTCTAAAAGTAAAACTACTATTAAGGCAAAAATAAGGTTCATAAAAGAGCTACAATTAAGAAACTGCTCATAATAAACTATTTTGCCGAAAAAATTTCGAGCGTTAGATAAATGATGATGCATGATAAAATTAATTCATCTATTTTTATTGGTCCAAGATCAAAGTGCCATAAGCAAATCACATCGAAAATTAAAAATTTATTAGTAAAACCCTGCAAAACATGCAAAATATTTTCCCCAAAAATAAAATATGTGATGTTAGAGCCCATTATCTTACGTTTTTTCCTTGATATTTCAGTTTCAAATTTCTTAAGACCTTTTTCTTCATAGTTACTATAAATATATGCAACTCATTTAGGCGAGCACAAATTTTTTTAATGGATACATAGCAAAGGAACAGTTCAAAAAGGCTCACCGTGCTGAGAACTGTCTTGAAACGAAAATGGATAGAGAAAAGAAAAACAAAAAGAGGCCAAACACAAAAATACCATCGTACAAGGTGCAATTTCGGCCCTAGATTTGAACAAGAGTTAAAGAAACTTTCGTTAAAACAAAATTTTTCAATTATGACAAATAAGTGAAAAAATCATAGCATGTCAAATTCAGCTTTAGGTTTTTGCGTGTAAAGTATTTCGGATACAAAAAATGAATATAATTGATTAAAATAATAATGATAAATTTTTTCCTATTGATTTCGATGTTTGTCTGTAATTTAATAAGTACAGATAATTCAAACTGTTATTGACTTGCATATCTAATATTATATTTTCAATTCATATTTCACATCTATTCAGGATTGATGAAAGCATTATAATTAATATTATATACCCACTTGGGTTCGACCTAATTCAAATTTTATGATTATTTCAGAATGGCATAAAAGGTTTTTGGCTTACAGTGCACATATAATCAATAGCCGCTAGTCCTAAGGAAATCAGAAGAAGAAATGGACATAGTAAGAAGCAAATTGGCCACCCATACATTCCACACCTACGATGAGGCCCTATGGGACCTGGTCTTATAATGAAAGCTCCACTGCAATACGAAAGCACGAAACATGAAAAATCGAAGGTCATTTCCTTGCTTGAAATATATCAGGAAAGTTTAAATTATGCATTTTTTAATCAGACTTATTGAAATGCATCTCGTCAAAGTGCATACCTTCCCAAATCAGACTTCTCTCGATTCACTACTCTTAAATCATTTCATACAATACGTGGTAAGTCTGAATACCAACAATGTGCATTAAGTCAATTGCAGAGCTACACTGTACGATTTCTTACACAAATAAACTAACTCGACCTTGGCTTCAGCATACGGTCAAAGTTCGTTCTCTCTGCTAGAGTTTAGTCTAATTTTAAATATTGATTACAACTAGAAATAATATTTAAACAGTGTTTGGAGCTTTAGGTGTTGTTATTATAAGAAGTTGCAAGTATAGAATAATTTTTTACGTACATTGGAGGACGAGGACCAATGTGAGGACCATGAGGACGCGCACCACCATGATGTGGTCCACCTGGACCGTGCCCATAAGGTCTACCTGGACCGTGCCCATGAGGTCGAGGGGGCATAGCATATAGAAAGTGAAGCTCTGCTTAATGCAAGCAATTTATTATATTTTATAGAAGTCTTTTAGAATCAATTCAGATTTTTCCTTCTTGATAGAAAAGTATATTTTTATTCTGACTACAGAGTAGAGCTAGTCACGATAAATTGATTTTACTTTTTTTAAGACTATACAATCCTATTTGACCCGAGCTAATCTAGAGATTTAGTAAGAAAGATTTTAACATATTTTAGGGCCATCAAACCTTGAAAAAAATGTTTATCATCTGATTCAATAGCTTGATATTCTTTTATAAATATCAAATATGCATTGCTGTTATTTATGATGAATGGTAATAAAAAGCTCATTGTGTGATTTCTGAATATCCAATAGACATGCAACTGCAGTTTATTTAAATAATAGTAGTAATATGGCGACATATCTTCTCTATTTTGCATTGATGTACTGTCAGCCACCTGGAGCTTTACCACAACAGCTACTTATCGGAATGATTTTTGTTTCTCCTAACAAAAAACGAGCAATTGCTAACATTAGTTCAAAGCTTGATGAAAAAGAAAAAGCAAAATTTGTTAGCAAATTGAAAAATTTCTGCCTTTAAAAGTAGTACTAGTACTTTAACAATCAAGGCATCTCAGCGTATTATTAAATGCCACCACAGGTACTTGTATTTGATCAGCAAAACTTGCTAAAAATACTGCTAATGATAAACTTCTCAATTTTTCTTGACAGATTGCTTCAATCTAAAACAATGCAAGCATTGTCAGCATTTTTTCATATTTGAACCAATTTTTTCTTGCTGAACACTACAGCATTGTTGCTCACTTTTATCATAACTTCTAGTAGCTTTTGTTGATGTGCTACAGTAAGTTTTGTTCCTGATTGAGCAACTGCCCTTAGTATGCAGCAGATTTTTTAATGAAGTGACACTTACTGTATAGTGTTCCTTACATAATCTTAAATGTAAAGGAACTGTCATAAGCTAAACAGATAAAGTTTATCATTTGAAAATCCTTGAAACCTTTCAGCAACATGGCTTTTGACATAATATGCATTAAAGCTGCCCTAGCAAAGACCTAAGCCAGTTTTTCTGCTCTACAACAGAAGTCAAGTAAATAGTTTACCCCTGTCATTGCTATTTGACTCAATCTTTTGAATAACTCCTTTGCCATCCATAAACTGACCAAAAATAAATATTTGATGACCAGAATTATAAAAATATTTTAGTTATAAAAATAAATTGTTGAACCTGAAATACCAATTTGAAAGCTACTAATAAGATTGGCATCAA
Organism: Vaucheria bursata; assembly: GCA_032358265.1. NCBI lineage: Eukaryota > Xanthophyceae > Vaucheriales > Vaucheriaceae > Vaucheria > Vaucheria bursata. Next base: position 179,362 of record JAULBW010046448.1, read on the forward strand.
AATGTTTTTCAAAAGTTACTGAAGTATTTGAAGAAAAAATGACAAACTATTTGTCATAGGAAATCTTGTGCGTGCAAAAAAAATGTCTGCATCCATTTACCGTAACGAGAAAATTTTTTTGGGAAACTCTAGTTGTCGAGAAATGCACACCTAAACAATTGAAATCATGTTGATCGCTAGAAAAAAAAATCTTCTAGTTCTTGGTTTACATAAGCATAGGTACATGAGCATGCAATCCGCTCTTTTTTTGCTACTCAAGTTATAGCACTTAAGGCCAAGGCTACTGCTAGGACCTGACCAGTTATAGTCGCGCGTACATAACTGATGCATAGTTCATTTGTATTGACAATTCTTAAGGATTTGTACTAAAGATTCAAGTGTATATATATATATATATTATTTTGTAGTTTGGTAAATGCCAATTACGTATGTCCGGTATTAGCCGGTTGATGATATTACATTTTATTTTCAATGCTTAGTGTCATAAACGTCTATGATAAAGTACACATTTCCTTGCTCAATCTCTTGTTGCCTGATTACCTAGTATTATTCCCTTATCTTTGTTCCGCATTGGATAGGCCTTTGCCAGTATCTAATCGCTGATTCTATTTCTTGTCTTTGCTTGGCGTGTGCCTGACAGCTACACTCAATTCAAAGTCCTTGTTGCATTCAAACTCATATTTATTTTGATCCTAGTTGCAAACTTTCTAACAACAGGTGCTCATCCAACACAGTGTAAGAGCTATTTCATTGTTGGAATAAATTTATGCAGCTTTCTGAACTAGGTTTCAGTAAGGTAAAATTTCTACACTTTATCTCAAGCTCAAAATTATCCAATAAAAAGTTGTAGAACTTCAATAGAAATCAATTCTGTCAATTTATAACAAAGCAATTCATGGCAAAGTGAACCCATCATTCAAAGTATCAAATTATGCTGGTATGAGTTTTGCTCAGTGAATTGAGATAGTTGAAATATAGTTGTTGCCACAGAGTCTTTCTTGTATAGATGTGACAAAAGTCATGACAGCTTGTTGCTAACAGCTCTGGATGAACAAAATGGTGCAATTTTACATGGACAGATATTTGCAGTACACAATGCACTAATTGTACTTCTACCTTTCATATCCTTTGTTCAAACCTGAAACTTTTTAATCAAAATTATTGATTTTGCTAGTAATTGCAGTATAAAAGTACTTCAAATAAAAATCAATTTACTAACTTAAAATTAAAGTAAATGACACAGGATTATTTAGTAACTTTTATTTAGTTGTAATGATTAAGCTAATTTGTGATGATAAGTCCTACTCTGCAACTAGCATTATCCACTAGCTTCAACAAAATTTCAGCATCATTATATTTATATTGCAAAGGCATTATAAAAATTACTTGATACTTTTTTTGTACTTCCTTTAGTCATTTTCAGGTATCCACAAGAAAAAATCTGGCTTTATATTAATTTCTAATTATTTTTTTCATCTCTACTCTGATGTTCTGCTAGTATCTTTAAAAATTATTTCAGGATAAAAAAACTTAACTGAAGACAATTGTGAATTCTGAACATTGGGCCATAAGATTGACTGTAAGGTAAAATTTAAGATCAATTTTAAAATAACAGAGGAAAGTTGTGGAAACATATTTTCTAAACTTAGTACTGGCACCAAAAGCTAGTTTCTTTACCTGGTGATAAATAGTTTATAATTTTGACAAGATGTATCTTGTTTTTAGATTGATTTACCATTTCTTTCAGATCATTTTACTATTGTATATTGACATCTTTTATCCAATATATTTGTTCTTTATGCAACTTGCTGTCAGGACTTGATTCATTACACCATGCTTTCTATTTGGATATATTTGTTTATTGGACAATACCATTTGTATTTGCCTACTAATTAAATTGATGTGCTGTCAAGATTTACACTTGGCAACACATATTCCAGATCTAGTACTGCATTGTTATACTCTCTAGTTTGTATTTTTCTTGTGTAATTTCTACGCATAACTACTGAAGACAGATCCTGACACTTACTACATCAGGCTTTGAAATATCAACTGTACATTTTTTGTTTTAAAATGTACAAATTCTTAAAAAAACACATTACCAGTAGTTGAAAGTAAAAGAAATTTTTGGGTTTTAGGTAACTTTACAATGAAATTGAATACTTGCCATATGCACCAGAAAGTTTTTTTCACTGTACACATGGCAATCAACTTGCTGATTTAAAGCAGACATTAGCCAAACCAATATCAAGGATAGGTCAAAGACCTTTATTAAAAATTTAGGTTTGTAGAATCCAATCAAGTTAAATTACAGCTTTTGCCACATGATGAGTTTGATTACATTTTAACTAATAAGCATAAATTAGAATTTTAATTGGTCAATGATTGATAGGAAAAAATGCTCTACTACCACAAAGCTGTAATGCAACTTGTACTGATTCAACAGTTATTTTTTTAAAATGAACTTTGAGTTATCCTTCCTATTGATTGTGTCATGATTTCTACAGCTGCTGCTGTATTTCCTGTTCAACATTGTAATTCAATTGTACTTGCTTTCATTTTTGAACATATTCCAAGTTCAAAGTATTTACTTGGTTTTTTGACCTTACTCATCATCACATCATACTTCCTACTCCTACATATACCATGCAGCATCTACAACATTGCAGTCTCTTATATGGTAGTTGGGAAATTTTTTTGTATCATATTTCTTTAAAGTACACTTTTGATATCTTTCTTTTCTTTGTGTTTGTTTGCTTTTTCTTTGCTTTCTGCTTTGCGGTCATCTTAGCATTGAGGCACTTTCTTTTCTACATCCCTCTTTAAACTGGTCTGTTCAATGCTATAGATGTAATATTGGAAATAGAAAAGATAACTGTTATAAATGCATATACAGCAAGACTCAGTACAGAATCAAGATGCATTTACACAACATAAATTGTGTTGCTGGAAGTAAACAAACTTCACAGCAACACACAAATCTTAAACAGCCTGTCACCAGTAGTGACTCGCCATAAACTTAATATGCAAAAAGATGACTTGCCGTAGCACAGAACTCCACAGCTATAACATGAATTAACTGTTAACAAGTTAATTCCTAACAACAACAAAAAGATAGGCAATGCAAGCAAGTAATAACGAACAGTAAAACAAAAGAAACTAAACATAAAGAAATTTTAATACTAAGTAAGTACAGCAAGTGATATAGGATCAATCAGCAACTTGTCAGGAATTAACTTATATTATAAGTTGATTCTTCTTCTATTTTTGTAGCTGCAGGTGTCCTTATTTAGAACATTCTATATTTGATACTAGTCACATTCTCAATAAGTGGCTAGTCATACAATTGTTCTAAATATTA